>CM040463.1:26801589-26840498 GCA_022758105.1 Pangasianodon gigas | reverse complement strand
AATAATAATAATAATAATAATAATAATAATAATAATAATAATAATAATAATAAACCTCTAATTTAGTAAAGAAAACAATTATGACAGGTGTGTTGTAATAAAAATGAGCAGTGTCCACTGATTAAATGCAGTTTTTCTGGACTGTGAAGAGGTAAAACCCAGATATTCACAAAATTTGTGATGAATGACAGATTGTTTCTTCATGAAAAATAGATTTGGGGTTTAAAATTCAATTAAGCTGCTTTATTTTTGGGGTTTAGTGAAGGTGGGTCATTTCTGACCTTAAGGACAAGGGGATTATACATAATGTTAAGTCTGCACAAGGGTTAACTTTAGTTTGAAGGTATTTATATCTATACTGTCTATATATCTATACTGGAAATGAATTTACAGTAGTCGAGTTAGTAATACCAAACAACCTGCTGAACATTCTGCCAAACCTCTCTCTATAAAAAATATCATAAACTACAACACAAACCACTGGTACAGCTAAAGAAGGTAAAGCCCTGTTTTATAGTTTGGTCTCTAAGTACAGCAAAATAGGTCTAGCCTTTTGGACAGATATGAAGTAGAGGAATCTGCATAAATCCTAAAAATAACTTAATCTAGACTCCTAAAGGTTTTTATTGGCTTGTTCATCAGGGGACACCTTTCAATGTTCTATTTAGAATCCTTCAACAGAGTGTTTGCCTTTCAAGAGAGTTCCTACAGTATATGAAGTAGAGTTCTTCTATCCAAAGAACTATCCAAGCCTTTGAAGAACCAACCCTTGAGAAACCCTTTTACCTAAGAGTGTACAAGAGGGATAGCAGGGTAAAAATATGCATAAAATATTAACCTCATAGTCATGGCAATGTCCAATTAATTACATCACATGTTCCCAACCCTTGTCCTTGAGAATCTATGTCCTGCAGATTTTAGTGTTTTCCCTGCCCCCAACATGCATGATTCAACTAATCAACTAATTAACAGCCCTTCCTGAGGTGGAGTTGGTGTGTTAGAGCAGGGAAAACACTACAATGTACAGGATAGGGCTTCTCCAGGACCAGGGCCGGGACCCTGAGAGTTACACTGCGAAGTACAGTCAGTGATCTAAATCATACAGTATATAGCATGGGACATAGGAAATTCCTGAGTAATGCTTCTAGTCCTATCCTTATCTTGATCTGGGTAATGGAGGTTACACTGGGCAGGAATACACCCTGGATGAGATGCCAGTCCATCGCAGGACACCATGGAGACAGCTTCACACCCTAGCATAGCCAGCATGTTTTTGGAAAATGGGATTAAACCAGAGAACCAGGAGAAAAATCCATGGACACAGGGAGAACATGCAAAACTCTACACAGACAGTAACCTGAGCTCAGGATCGAACCAGGGACCCTGGAGCTGTGAGGTGGCAACACTACCCCCTGCACTACCATCAAAAATAATTAAGAATACCACTTTGTAGAAATCTGGAAATCTATATCTAGATCCCTAACGAGCAATTAAGAGACAACAGTGGTGAGGAAAAAATGACATAAGGAAGAAACCTTGATAGAAACCCTACTCAGAAGGGAACCCAATCCTCTTCTGAGCAATAGTGGGCTATTGATAATTAGGTACCCATGCTCATAAGCACTATGTGATTCCACCTGGATGTTCATGGACTGCACGCCCATGTGTGAGTGCACTTGCCTGGGTTGCAGCATTAGCACTAGCTGGAAGTGCTCACTAGTCCTAAGCCCTTTGCAGTGAGATTGACTGACTGGCTACTCAGTCGATTGGAAGGTCAGACCTGATCCGTGTAGAGATGTGAACTTATAACCTCTGAACACAAGGCTGGTCTCAGAAGGTCAGGTCCAGGGCTTTTTTATCTCTTCCACTTCCACTCCATTCAAGCTTGGCTCGATCTGTGTCTCATTGAACTCTCCACCTTAATCCTCCAGGCCCTTTTAAAAAACCCATCCACACCTCTTCCATCCAAGACGCAAGTGAGTCTGTTTGTAAGAAGATGCAGCTGCCTCCCCTTACCCCATCCTTCACTTGCTCTCCTTCCCTCCCTCGCTGTCCTTTTATCAATGAATATGCTACTCTTGACACTAAAGACTTCACATCAAATGGGCTTGGGAATCCATTCCGCACCGCAACTGCCCATTTGTTTTCAAAGCAGAGGACGTGAAATTCACAGACATAAAGGTGCCTTTGTTCTCCTGCCCTCTGGCCTGCGGTGCCCGTGCGGACGGGTACCACAGGGAGAAGCCCAGATCAAAACGTCCCTCCCAAAAAGCACCATTACCTGGCCCCCAATGATACCCCCTGGCACTCACAATTAAATCAGCCGGCCTGAAAATTTCCTCATAACGTCAATCAAAATTATTTTCTCTGACACGGTCGCTTTCTTAAAAGCGCACCACTGGTTGTCTAAGGGGGCCTGTCCACTTAATTCAAAGCTCTTTATTCAAATCAGGCTAAGGAGGAAAGCCTGGCGAAGGGTCTTATCCTCCAGCATGCAGTTGCCTTCAAAAACAGCACGACGTGGAAAAATTACTTTAAAAATGAGTGTGTCATTGCGATAATGCATTGTGACTTTCTTTTTTGGCCCAGAGTGACAGGGATGCAAGGTGTCACGTCTGTTCTGGACTCTTCTTGAAAGTTATAGGTGAGATGCAAAGACTCAGTAGACTCAATAGATAAACTGTATCTTGTAGCTTCCTATGGTTCATGAGTTGAATCTTGCAAAGCTTTTAAATTGCACAATACCATTAATAAGGACATAATATCAGCAGTATTCTTATAATCATATGAGAAAGACTATCTAAGTTCATGCAAACAATCCTGCTTTTAATCTCACAACCTTCAGTCATCGTCTTGGCATAGGTTAACAATAAATACGACTATTTTTCCGTTCTCTGTAGCCCTTCTGATAGAAATCATTACTTCTTGTTCTTCCATCAATTTTTTTTAAAACAGAACCTAATTATGTAAGGATTGAAACAATCAATGCTGGGTAGTGTGATGTGGGTCACTGTGAGGTGGAGTTACTGTGACCAGCCCAAAGTGGATTAATTTCCAAGTGAGAAACTGCAAAGCAGAAACTCCTCTGTCATGAAGAAGAAAACTTAGTTGCAGCTTTACTTCAGTTACAAAGCACTGACACTGTCTCCTTCCATAACTGCTGAATAAACCCGGAAGGAGAGGTCGTATCTGACTGAAGCATTTCGCTACTCTACCATCACACAAATACTTTAAGTAGATGTGAAATGACATGAAATGTTGTTATTGTCTTTGTTGACATGTGAGACATCATCAAGTCTTCACGTCTCATGCAAATTGTATAATATTCTCTTTAAAAGAGAAGGTACTGTCCAGCACAGTGCAGAATTATTTATTAAGAGGTCATCCAAATGTGCATTCATCACTGACATAAAACAAATATTGAAACCTTTCTTTCTTTATTTATCACATAAGTAAATATACTGCTGACCCAGACAGGTCCTTGTGCATACTATCGATAGCCACGATGAATGACCTGATTTGAGATTTGAACACAGCCCAGTTTGAACCAAAAGAGTTTCATCTATTAATCACAGCAAAAAAATGGACTTAGCATCAAAATAAGCCTGAAAACTGGGCCATTACAAAGTTGCATGGACACTCCTTCAGCCTTCTTCTCCTCTAAAACCCTAATCTACTGTATTTTCTGTACTTCACTTCATCTGTGGTTCTGCAAGTTCATCTCAGTTTAAAAAAAAAGAGAAAAGTTTGAAGGAAGTGTTCAAGAAAGTAAAAGACATGTAATTAATTGATAGAGAATCACTTCCTTTGCAGTTTTTATGGAACTAGAGTCCACACAGTGCCAGCTTAACACTCATCAAAAAGAGAAAAACAAGACGTTTCTTCATTGCCAAATGGTCTGTACTTCAGCAGGAGACTTTGGAAATTGGCGCTTTCCACTTTGGAGAAGGGGGGCATTTCTTTGTGTGAGACCCGAGGTCGATATCGAAAGCGAGGGAGTGTCCACTGGGAGGATCGTGACCTCCCCATGACGATTCTTAAGCGGCTCTCTTAGGATCTTTTCGAAATGTTGGTCCCCAGTCTGGCAGAAGAGTTTTAATGAAAATGGATTCCAACAATGTTACAGCAATGAGAGGGTGTTAATTAGTAGTCACTTATTGTGCACTGTTCTCTGGTCTGCATCCAACAAAATAAAGTACTCAGACTAAACTATACCATGAGGATGGATGAGGAAGCGATGTCCGCCAAAGAGCCTCAGGAGACGGGACGAGCAGAGTCCGGCAGAAAGAAAGTGAGATGGCTTTAAAATCGTATACACGTTAACTATCTATTCATACCAAAGCAGTGTTGAATGCTCAATTCTGATTGGTCAGAAGATGTTGATTCGTTTCCTATAACAGCAGCATGCTGAGGAGTTCTGGCTCACCATGCATTTCGTTATCATTGCTATGGTATAGCAGATGCTCCACATAAACAGAAGTGTGTAATTGCTGATATGGTGAAGTTTTTTCTGTATTGTTTTGTGTTATTAATTTAATTAAAGAGAAAAATCAGCTGCTTATAGCTTCTATAATGTAAATAGTTTAGTGGATGTCAAATAAAACATTAAATTCAACAAGAGGATAAAAAATACTTTTAAAAAATCATTAGTGCCACATATATACTTCTCAAAAAACAATGGAGAGTTTTTGGTTAATAGTTGATATGGTGAAGTTTTCTGTGAGGAGATGTTTATTTAACATTTATATCTTATTTTATGTTGGTCCACAACATTAAACTTAACTATAAATGGATAAAAAATACAATGTATCATTTATCAATTAATAAAATTATTCATTATTATTTGCTGTGATACTGAATAAGAGGAGTAAAACACTTTGGGATCAGCCTTCAGGTGGTAACACCAACTACACCTCTGCATCATTGATTATTTTCCTATAACAGCACACCACCCCATGGTTTCTTTCTTACATATGCAGTATTCAATGATCCTCCTACATTAAAAGGAAGTCAGCATTTAATGCTGTATTGGTCGACTTCATAATCTGTGCCCGAGGCGTAATAAGCAGATTCAGTCCGAGTGGAAACTCTCGTTGCCTTGATGCGACCAGAAGGACAGAGCTGCTCGAGCGTGTTCCTAATTAACAGACACAAAAACACAAGGCCTCGTTTATTAGCATAAAAGGGAATCTGATGTATTTTTACGAGGACATAATCGAAGCGTTTACGGCTCCATGTTGTGCCAATCACGCATCAATCTGTGGGGCCGTTTGCTGAGTACTGCAGGCAGCACATTACCAGTAATAACATTTCTGGTGTAATCATGCATATATATTTCTTCTTCTTTCAGTCGGGATGGAGTTGTAGGAGCTAATGTATTCTGAGTCAGACCCACTGCCGCTCACAAAGGGGGAAAAAAGAGCCTTGGTTGAGTAACCGTAATAATTGGAAAATTATTTTGATAGCCTGAAACAATCTAATATATTACAGAATTTTATTAAAATAATATCAAATCAAATTAACTACTATTCCATAATGAATTAGGTAACAAGGTAGGCAGATATTAATCGGCCCACCCTCCCTGAGGCCAGGAGAGACGGAGAGGGTGTGTGTGTGTGTGTGTGTGTGTGTGTGTGTGTGGGGTAGGGGGAGGGTTATTAAGTTGGCTTTTGCGGCTTGTTAGAAGTCAGTGCAAGGCAGTAAGGAAACTCCTCTAGGATATAATCGTTCCTTTCTTCTTCTTCTACTACTTCTTCTTTATTTGACATGGCATATATTCACCATGCCATTTGCCATGCCATATTCACCACTGCCTACTGGTCTGTGCATCTACTCCCTGATTGGCTGGTTGAACTTCATAATCAGCTTGCCATGCCGTGACTTCTTCCCATGGTGCGAATCTGGTTGCCCTATTTAGCACCACCGCCTATGGGGCTTCAGCCAAAACATGCACCGAGACTGGTGGGTTTTTAATCATGACCAGGTCCGTGTGCGCCTTTGAAATTGTACTCAGAGGTTGTTTGCTTGGCTGTGCCAGACATAGTTAATGTGTCAGCCTCATGCCATGCTAGATTCATTCCTAACACTGCAAGGTTCCTGGAACTTCACTGTAACCTTGAATTATTGTAAGCATTTCTCTTAAAAAGCGAACAACAAAATAGCATACAATTTTCCAGATCTGACATGTTGGTCCTGGGATTTTGATCCTTAACCCTTCATTGGTGCATGGCGGGAAATGATAACCTTGTGCTGAAAGTGGGGAATGAGATAGTTGATGGTTATGCCTGGGACACAAAGGTGTCTTGGAATACCTTTGCCTTGGGACATTAAAAGAAGGACTGTTTTCATTTTTTGGCCATTTGTACAGCATTTTCCCTACCTGGGCCACTACAGGTATCTGCCCTTGAAACTAAAGTGAACAGGGGTCCAATCACTGCAAAATAAAATGTTATACTCTGTATTCAATTTGGAAGGCTTGAGGTAAGCACTTTATTTCAGTCAGGGTCATGATGGATCCTGATCCTATCTCAGGAACACTGGTTGACAGCACCATACAGACATTCATCACACACAGGGGCAGTCTAGCATAACCATGGCATGTTCTTTGGAGGAAGGAGGAAACCAGAGAACCCAGAGGAAACCCTCATGGACATAAGGATAACATGAAAGTTCATGCAGACAGTGACCTGAGGTCAGGATCGAACCAGTGACTCAGGAGCTATGAGGCAGCAATGCTACCCACTGCACCACTGTGGTGAATTTTTTTTTTTTTTAAAAAAGGGTTGGATCCATGTAAATAAGTTCTGGGACGAAGGTGCTCCGTATCCACTTGGCATGGGATCCTGTTCCTGCAAGATTCTGCACGAGTTGATTGCTCAGAAATCCACTAGAGAGACGTTTTTATTGAACATATGATTGTATATGATCCATTCATGGTCCCAGTGACAACAAAGATCACATATCCTGATGAGACTTCATGTTTTACCCACCATGTCTCCACGACAGGTTTTCGGGAGACATTTCTCCAAATGTACAGATACACAGTGAGTTATGGATGATACCACCAGACAAATCACTCTTGAGGTGAATTAATGGGGGGGAAAATGTAGCAGGACACCTATGTAGTTCTAAGCAGCTGACTTGGAAGAGAAGAGAGAAAAAAATTAAATTTATTTTTAATTACTAATTATTTTGGCATTTTTATGGCTTTATTTTAGCTGTCAGACTGCTTAGAGGGAGGGGGGATTAAGGTCCTCGGGGGAAGAGGAAGGAGATGAGAGGAAGGAGCAGGCAGAGGGAGGACAGCTAATTTTTGATCCAAACGGGGCTTTGCAGGCCGGGGGGGTGACAGCTGCACTGTCTTTAGCCCGGATTTGAATTTGAATTCTATCTAACGATGCAGCGACGCGCGGACTTGGCAGGGCAGTCTGGTAATCTCCTTGACACAAATGCCTGGGCTTTTCTTGTGTGCCCTCACAGAGATTTGGGTAATTAAAGTTAAATTGAAGGAATAAAAAATATCCTTCTTGTAGTGAGGCTGTCTCGCTAATGCCAAGTGTGAATAGTCAGGGTTGTCCTTAGAACTATAATCCTAAACGCTGCTTCTCCTGGAAGAGGGGAACTGCCAAAGGTTTTGGGAAGCTCTAAAGACAGTGATAAGGCAAGACCACAGCGCTTTCATCTTCCAGGCATCTTTAAGAAGAGGTGAGAAGAAAAAAAAAAGTTGAAAATGTTAGCACTCGTGCTTTATAAGGCTCACAAGATATCTGGAAGATGCACATCTGCTGTCTCTGCATGCTGCCATCTCTACTGTGCAAAAAATATGCAATGCCAGTGTGAAGGTATGCATGTACACCAAATGTCCAGTTTATTAGGAACACCTGTACACATACTCGTTCATGCAATCCTAAACTGTCTGGTTTGGGTGAGCCTGTAGCCCAATGTAGCCTTAGATTACTGATCTTGGCTGACAGGAGTGGAACCCGATGTGGTCTTCTTTGACGTTTTGTGCATTCTGAGGTGCTTTTCTGCTCACCATGTTTGTAAAGAGTGGTTAGTTGAATTACAGTAACCTTTCAAACCGTCGTCTCGACCCAGTGTGGTCATTTCCTCTGACCTCTCTCATCAACAAGGTGTTTCTGCCCCCAGAGCTTGTTCTCACTGAAGGTTTTTTGTTTTTTGCATCATTTTAAGACTATTGTGCGTAAAAAAAAATCCCAGGAGATCAGCAGTTTCCAAAATCTTTAAACTGGCATCAAAAACTTTGTCACCGTCAAAAAAGATCACATTTTCCCCGTTCTGATGTTTGATGTGAACATGCACTGAAAAACCTGTATCTGCATGATTTAAGTATTGCGCTGCTGCCACATGATTGGCTGATTGCATTTTTTAATGAATGAGCTGGGGTACAGGTGTTCCTATTAAAATGGCTGCCCAGTGTATGTGTGTGTGTGTGTGGCGCAACATATGCTAAACACACATACACAGAGATACACACTCTCTCCAGCAGGATGTTAAACGTTGGCACATGTAACACCCCCTTCCAACACCCCCAACCAGAGTGCATAAATTTCACAATGGATCAGCTGATTCCAGCGGGGAACCAGAAGCTCTAACCGAGTAAACATAGCAGGAATTAAGTTCTGCGCTGGCCATCTGTGTTATGTTAATGGAATGGAAATGTCAAGAAATTAACCTGTGGTCGAAAGCATGGACGCTGCCGACTTCCTATTAGCGCATGAGAGACGCTGGGATCTGTGCGCAAGGGGACGTGGAGGAAGAATAACAGTGTATAATTGCACTTCATTCATCACGGTATCTTTTACACAACCTTCAACCCGAGTCATACCTGAGCCGTTGCTTTCTTTCTTTCTTTTTTCCACTCAGGTTATTGCCCAGAGCATAATAACTATGAAATTACTGCAGAGCTGTCTTGTCAGTAACCAGAGAAATGGCAGTGTGGGAGGCAGAGCAACAAGACTCCCATTGTAGCCTCGGCAATGGCTCGGCACCTCCCGTGTCACGCTGCGAGGAGAGAAAGGGAGGAGGATGAGAAAGAGCGAGCAAGCAAGTGAATGAGTCTATGTGTGTGTGTGTGTGTGTATGTGTAGGTGAGAAGAGGCCTCAGGTTTACCTGGTCTGGTCTGGACTGGTCTGGTCTGGTCTGGTGCTATAGACAGAGCGGCAGCCAAAAGGCTCGAGGAGAGAACAGGCCAAGACGGGTGCCACATCAAAGCTCCACCATCAGATCCACACCTCCAGCTCACCTGGAACCTCCAAGACACGGGCAGACAGGCCCACCTGACAGAGGGGCCACCATAAGCTTTCAAAGAGCACTTCAGAGACACAACACACAAATAAACGTCTAGACACTTTCTACTTTCTCTAAACATGGCCTGGAAGTTGGGGGTGGGGTAGGGGGCTTTTCCCTTTCCCTTCATCTTGTGTGCAAATCAATATGATTGATTTAGTGTCTGGGGAATCTCAGGAAGAAAAAAAAGCCTTTGCTTATCGTCTTTTGTCCATACCTTTAGTGCCCTCAGTCTTCAACCTAATTGTTAAGGTAATGTACCTATTAAGACCATAAGGACCACTGTTGTGCCTTAAATACATTTTAAAAGTTCACAAAATTTACTTTAATGATACAAATCAAGGATCAGGGTTGTAACCAGGATCAAAATATTAGGACTAAAGGATCAAGACACTGAAAAATATGTCATAGTTAATCAACATATCAAAATCCTTCAATTTTCCATAAACTGCTCTGACTTGCTCCAGTTAGATCGATTAATTTTAAGTGAATTAAATATTTTGGTCATTAATGGTCATATTACACTTCCTATAAAATGAGAAAATCATATAAAATTTCCTTTTCAAGAATATACGATTTAAATTGAAGACATGACTATTTCTTAAACAGACTTTTCTCGACCTTTGCACATTTTTCTAAATTGTCACAGTTAACAAATTTCATACTGATGAACAAGATTAGAGCTCTTACTCTTATAAACACATCATCTATTTTATCTAGTTATTGAAAATGATAAAGCTGAGATGTTTGTTATTTTGTATATTATAGCTGATTTACATAGAAAATGGACTGTTCTTGTTGAACAAACTTATGCACAATGAACACTATATTCTAGGAAAATGATCTTAGTATGTAGCCTTGAGGGTCACCTACAGTGACAAGTAACAAGCAAAGTTACAGTTTAGTATCTTTTTTCTGAGACTGTGTCATGTGACTATGCGTAAAATGTGTATTAATATATGCGCTCCTGTCCAAAGTTAGCGCCATTGTGAAAACTTGAAGGAATGAGAATATGTTCGATTTCCTCTGATTTCTTTCATTTATTTCTAACCCTAACCCTGACCTCTGTATCCTTTCAGATGAATTGATCCACAAGAACGGTGATACTGTACATTCCTGTGCACCAAGATTTTCTTTCCAATTGAATAGTATCACAGACCTCGTGTTTAAGCGTTTCTTATTTGAATATACTCACCACTGAATAGCTCTAACTCATGAATCATGTTTTCAATTCATACCTGTCTAGAGTAATTAATTATATGTGCTATAGCCTTCAGCCAGAAGCTTTTTTTTTTTCCACATTTTTTTACTCTGTCTTAGCGCCTCCTGCCACCCAGTGTTAAGAGACAAGTTTAATTGCTATGTGAAAACCACAAAAAAAAAAGAGCCCATGCTCAATGTAAACACGCACTACACCTAGATTGGGCATAGTTTCACTTCTAAAAAAAAAAAAAAAACCCCGAAGCTGTCCATGGTGTAATTAAAGAGAAAGTGTTCCACTGAGTAACTTTTTATGTCGCCGTTCTTCCTGGAATGCTAATCTGGTGGAATGATCGAGTAATGAGGATAGGTGTGTTTGTGCGCGTCATAGCTTCAAACATGGATACCTTTAATTTATCTCTGTGCGGTGTGGATTTTATCATCGATGGTCCTATACAGTATTATGAGGCTACAGAAATGAAAAATGGCATGTTTGGTGGTTTAGTTTTGTGCTTGAGCTACAAGCTAACAAGTGATAGATGTCTATCTCACCCAAAATATTTTCTCTACATATAGATTACTTACTGTAATCTATAAACATGAACACTGAACACTGGAATGTTATGGAGGTGGCCATTTTGGATGATTGACCACACCCCTTTTCATTGTGGAAATTTTTGTATAAAATAATATTGTTCCACTTTCAATTCATTCACTCATCCTTTCATCGTCAGGAACTTTATCCTGGTCAGGGTTGAAGTGGATCCCGGGAATGCTAGTTATGAGTTGGGAACACACTCTGAACGGGATGCCAGTTCATCGCAGGGCACCACACACATTCACACACATTCACACACACACATTCACACCTGGAGTAGCCAGTCCACCTACTGGAGGAAACCAGAGAACCCGGAGGAAACCCACATGGACATGAGAAAGTGAAGTGAAGTGAAATACCACCCTCAATGCGCATTCTCCCTAATATTTAATCAGATTTGTGAAAAACAGAGAACTTTTTGAAGAAAGTGTATGACGTGTGTTTATGGAACGGATTTTAGGTGAGACGAGATGAGCTCTTACCAAATAAGCCTTTGTGGAAAATGGTGTGAATTTGCTTTAAAGTCAAACTCCACCCCTTTCGATTTCAGCACCAGAGGTGTTCCAGATAAAAACGATATAAAAAAGCAAAATATTTCTAGATGTGCTGAGAAATGTCAGATAAGTCACGTTCATCAGAGAAGAGCGAGTGATGATGAGCAAATCCTCCTCCTCGGGCTTTTCCTCTGTTCACACAGTGACCCTTTACCCTCCTGTCTTTGTGCAGGGGATTGTGGGATGCATTTGGAGGGCACGGGGTGTACTTTAGAGGGCGAGTCTGCTCTTCTGGGACTGAGGCTGTCAGACTCCTGTGACAAAGGGAAAAAACAGGAGGATTAGAGAGGTGAGTTAGTGGATTAGCTGCTCCACTACGCTGCAGGTAAGACTTTTTAAATAGTGACTTCAGGGAAAGAGTCATAAGGAAAGACATACTTAAGGACATGTTAGAAATGTTGGAAGGTCTGGCAGTCCAGTGTTTTCTCAAATAAAGGGCGATATGACGATATAATATCGATATTGTGCTTAATTATGTCATAATACGCTTTTCAGAGCTATCATGGGTACTATGATTTTTTAATATTTTTTTAATAATTGCAAACTGACTGGAAATAAAAATAATTTAGTATGATATAAATTAAGTATGATATATTTTTATATTAGCAAATAAGTTACTGTTTGTGAGCAAGCCTAGAGTATATGTCGTGATACGTACATATTGTGTATCGTAGAAATGCCTTTGATAATCGTGATATGATATTTTTGTCATATTGCACACCCCTTGATCAAAATGATGATCAATGAGTAAAAATACACCTTGATGAAATCGAATAAGTTTAGAGGTCAAACGTTCACAATATTCCAGCAATTTCCATTTAATTGAAAACTCTTTGATGCTAGAAGTGAGCATGTACAGTAGTTTGGCTGGAGGAGTGTGTGTCTGTGTGTGTGTGTGTGTTAATATGCCGTGATGTGTGTGTGTGTGTGTGTGTGTGAGGAAGCTGAGGTAAGCCTGGCTTGTCTGCCGGGTGAGACAAGTTATCAGTGGGAGCCATGAGTGTCCCTCTTCACTCCAGAGACGGAGGAGAACAACAGCGCCGGTGTGACGCATGGCTACACTTTGGCACGGCTGAGCCACCGAAGGCCTAATCTCCCCGCACCTCCTGATCCGCCTACTCACACACTCCTCACACGCTCTGCAGCCATTATTACTCTGAGATTATTGCAGCAGCGTGGCAGGAATGGCCATACGAACGTCTGCCCTATTCACTCCGGCTCACACAGCTGTTACATTCGGAAATAATTGCTCAGTTTGATGATCAACCAAATGCTCGGCTGGGGAGTCGGTTATTTATTTATTTTTTCAGTATATACTCTATCTGTCTACCTCTAAGACAGGAAAAAACTTTGCAATGATGAAATACTTCAAATCAATTAGGAAAAGCATAGTCATTTTTCTTAACTAATAAAAATTTAGACAAAATGGTAGACTGACACTGGAGACTCCTTCCATAAGTGTTAAATAAACATCTCCTTACAGCAAAATTTACCATATCAGTTCATCTATGTGGAGCATATACAAGTGTATGTTGTTACTATGGAAACAATAAGATACTAGAATGAGCACATTAATATAAACCTGTGACCTACTTTTTGTACTGTCTTTTCAGGCTAATATAATGCTAGCTAGCTAGAACTAGCATGATGAAACCCCACCACTTGATTGCACGTTTATTTTATTAAGTGTATCTACGATAATGAATGTAAATAAATGTCGTTAGAGTAACGTTATTACTCTACATCTGCTTCCTGATGAAGGAGCTACATGTAAGAGACATAGTAGTAATTATATGATGGTAAGTTTGAGCCACTGCACACTTTTGTTCAGCCACATTAACACACAATAACACACAAGGAGAGTCTAGTGATGAGATTCTGGCATTTCAATTGAGAGGGAATTAAAAAATAAAAATAACTTGCTCTTTGAAAAAAAAAGTATTTTTATAGTTATAATGTTACTTTCTGTAGTTATTATTCTCAAATAAACCAAGCATAAAATATCAGTAATCAAAATCAAATAAAATGATGTTATAATTATTGACTAGATCCAAATTTGCTTTGAAAATGGACACACACACACACACACACACCTGGATTTCCAAAAAATTGGCTCAGAATAATAGCTACAGGCAATTATCTAGAATCAAAGGGGCCCCCAAAACCCTGATCACTTAAAAACATAGAAACACCAAAAAAATGTGGGAAACTCCCTAAAACCTCAACTCAGATGGTCAGTAAACAGTGACATGTCAGGAAATCCCCGCTGAAGGGACCCTGTTTATTTTAGAACACATCCGTGATTAAGATGAATGTGCGCATGGCAGGTTCTGTCCAAAAGCGAGGAACCTAGCTATCAAGTAGCTAAACGAGGGAAAGAGAAAGCAGAACAGTGGAGAAAATAAATTAAGGGTGACGACTGAAAGCCAAAAATGAATGCATGTCATGTTACCAAGAAACTGCAAAGCGTAAACTCTGAAGACTTTTCTGTCAAAGAAGTGACACTGGAGACTCCTTCCATGAATGCTAAATAAACATCTCCTTACAGATAACTTTACCATATCAACAATTCCATTTCTTAATCTGTTTATGTGGAGCGTCCATCATACAGGTCCCTGTCTAAGTTGTTTCCATTAATATAAGCCAAATCCGCTAAAGACCCTAATGACCAGCTTTCTGCATTGTTTCTCATTTCTTCAAAATGGTGGCCATCTTCTTGAAACTTCAGCAGTCATGGGGCAGAAGAGTTTTTCTGGTTAAAATGTGTCTCAGACCTCCTGAAGGAGGAATGATAATCTGATTTAAATCTGTATCGGGTGCTTTTACTTATGCAAGACGCAGGAATTAGAAATAATTTTACAATCTAGATGAGAAAAATCTGTACATATTCATATACATTCAGTGTTCACCATCTGTTGATGAGAGAGGTCAGAGGAGAATGGCTGAGAGCTGACAGGGACGCTACGGTACCTCAGATAATCACTCTTTACAACCGTGGTGAGCAGAAAAGCATCTCAGAGTCTATGTGTGAATCTTAAAATGAGTAAAAACGATTCTTCTCCTCTATATAAAGATACGATGAGATAAATGTTGATTTCTGGTGGCCAAATAAGCATCTAGGAGTAGCGTAGGACTCTCAGATGTATTTGGGTTGTCACTAATGTTTCGGTTTTTTTTTTCTTAGAGAAGAATGAATGAAGAATCATGAAGACACATGAAGAATCAAGTTGTCAATCAACGTCTAGTACTGGACTTAGCAGCATCGTTAATGGATTTATTCACTCTCAGTCTAGACGGTGTGTCGATGAGTGTGAGCAGATGTGTGTGTGTGGAAGTGCAGTAATGTTCCCGCTCCGCTCCACACACACACACACACACACACACACACACACACACACCCTCTTTAGCGGAGTGATGGTGTGAGTGCGGTTCACATTAGGCAGAGCTCTTTTCCCGACAGGAAGCCGTTCCAGGTAGTTACCCTCCTCTCTACTGGAATAAATCCACTGTGAGGAGCTTCTCTCCACAGGAACACACCTGAGCTGATCTTAACCACGTCTTTTCCGTACAGACGTCTCTTTCTCTGATCGCTCTACCTAATACCTCCACATACATCCATTTTCTGCGTAAAAATCTCACATTCTACATACATCTATCACGCTGTAGATCACCAGGCTTTAGATTCAGGTTATACAGTATCTACTGTATGATGTGATTTTCTCTACAAACACATCCATGATGCAAAGTAGCAAAGATCATATTCAACATTTTTTAATTTTCATCAGCTTAATCTTAATGTGATTCCGAGCGCAGGGACACGGACTTTTTAACCCTAAACGGATTTGTGTTGGATTAGAGCTTGGCTGTTTCTCGCCACATGCACTAAACATGCACTTAATTAATGTGAAATAGTTAAATCAAAATATCCCTGAGACATTTCTTTAATACTAAATACGATGTGTTAATAATATTAACATGGACTTGTGCTGCTAGCTGGCAAATATAGATGAGATTAGACGCTATGCTTAAACAAACAAACAAACAAACAACAAACAAACAAAGAAAAAAATGTAAGCAGATAAACAAGTAAGTGTGTAAGCAAATAAGTAAGTAAATATGTAAGTAAAAACATATCTGCACAAACAAAACAAACAAACAAACAAACAAATAAATATGTTAATAAGTAAATAAGCAATCAAATATATGTAAATAAATATGCATGTAAAAAACATTTCTGCAAGTAACAAGTAAATAAAAAATAAATAAATAATTATGTAAGCAAGTAATAAGTATAACTTAGTATATAATTAAATAAATAATTATTTATAAATGAGTACATTTAAAAATATAGTTATAACAGTACATAATTATTTAGAAATAAACAAATATGCAAGTCAGTAATTAGGATAATAAGAAAGAAAATTATTAAGTAGGTAAATAAGCAGGTAATTATGTATTCAAATAAACATACGTAAAGTAAATAAGTAGATAAATAAATGAAATTATAAATATAATTACATATACGATACACATAAATAAATAAATAAATAAATAAATAAATAAATAAATAAATAAATAAGAAACCAATTAATTAAGCAAAAAAAAAAAATACTTCAGTAAACAAAAAACAAAACAAAACAAGCATAGTTAAAAGTAAATGAATGTATGTAATTATGTAAGTAAGCATGTGATTATGCAAGCAAAAAATATAGCTTAGTAAACAAACAAACAAACAAACGTAGTTACATAAATGAATGCATGTAAATAAAACAGTACCCTAGTAAACAAACAAACAAACAAACACAAACAAAAGTACATGAATGTATATACATAAGGAAATAAATCAATTAGTATGTAAATAAGAAATTTGTTATGTAAGTAAAAATTTATCTTAGTAAATAAAGAACAAATAAACAAAAACATAAACAAACAAACAAGCAAGCACACAAGCAAATTTCAGCCTTCTCACGCCAGCTTGCATTGTTTTCTTTAAAGCATTAGATGTAGTGTAGTAGTGGGCTTATAACACGTAATAACACTTTATAGCTGCTGCAGGCTTTATTTCATGCCACGTGTTAAGTGTTGTACAGAAACATCACGCTTAATGAACTGATTCTGACCTGATAAAAATCAACCTCTGCTTTTGTCTAAATCAGGTTTAAGCTTTTTGCACCAGCAGTCGATATGGGAAAATCCCCTTCCAGCCCTGAAGGAACCACACACACACACACACACACACACACACACACACACAGTGGTAAATTCTCCACACACACTGACCCTGCGTCATATATATACAGTCTTTAAATTAAGTAAACTTCAGAAGCCTGGACTCATAAATTTGGTAGTGAAGATTTTTTTTCAGTCTTTCTGTCTCTCTCTCTTTCTCTCTCTCTCTCTCTCTCTCTCTCTCTCTCTTTCTGAGCCGTCCTGAACTACTCCATGGATTTACTGCAGTAGTAATAACTGTCACGGCAAATGCCTGGTAAAGTGCTGGACAAGGGACCAACAGAAGGAGAGTATTTATCACGGTATTGACTTTCTGACTGCGGTGTCGTGAACTCTTTTGTCATAAACTGGAGCACTCAGAGGCAGCGGCGAGATCGATCCGAGGGAAAACTGCTGTCAGCTTCTCTCCCAGGGAGCATTGCTTTTGTTATAGCCACTTAGGGGGCTGATAAATGCTCGGCTCTGGATGGGACCTGGCTTCCGTACCTGCAGCTAAACAGCCCTTTTTTTTTGGGTCTGTCTTTTTTTTTTTCTTAAAAAAATGACACATTGATATTCGCTATTGGTAAAAGTACAGAGAACTTTTAATAGACATGTCTTTAACGTCTTCCTTTAAAGCTGGTAAATGGATTTCTGATACAGTCATGGGTGTCCTAGCTTATTAAAACAATAATAAGAGCAATAAAATGTGGTTAATTTCATAATTTCAGTAAAACACCATTAGCTCCAAACATGCTGGTATAATTTCTGTGATTAATGCAGGACTTCAGTGCCGGTCCCTGTGCTCAGCCGAATAGTAAATCAATAGTGTGTGTATTTGTGGCAGGTCTGATTAGTGGCCCAGTGAAATGGAGTGTGTATGATGAATGGTGGCTCAGAGCGTTAAAGCGATGGAGATATGGAAGACAGCTTGACCATGCTTTCTCCTCTCAGGGAGGATCAGAAAGGAGTCAAGTTTACTCCCAGAGGGAGCGGTGGATCTACACATATTCCCAGGGTTAACATAACCTCTGACCTTTGCTTCGTCTCAGTCTATGTTTTTCCAGATTCATGGGCCGGAGTCGTGAAACAGTGTTCGTCATCGTAGATCTTCTGCTTCTGCTTCTCCTGAGGGAGATGGATTTTTTCAGATTTTGAAAAAAAAAAAAAAAAAAAAAACATCCGCTGCTGTAGTAGTGTAAGGGAAAGATAACCAGAATGATTAAAAAGATTAAAAACAAGATTAAAAACATGTTCATGCAACAAAAACACATTTTAAGACCACTAAGCACTTCATCCTGGTCAGGGCAGCGGTGGATCCGGAGTGTATCCCGGGAACACTGTGCGGGAATCGTAACTGGATGGAAGCGTAGCTTTCCTGACCAGTATAGTAGTATATTTTTCATACACTCTTGGAAAAAAAAATTAAATCTACGACACTAAACGATTCTATAGTTGTCCTTTTACAGGAACCATTTTAGGAACCATCCAAAGAACTCTCGATGTTTTTTTTTTTTTTTTTTTTAAGTGTATAAAAGTAATAATGTTTCTCTTAATAATAATAATAATAATTTAAACTCTTACACTCTTTATCAGATTCTCTAAAAATCTTTAACAAAAGTTTTAAAACCCATATTTAATAGCGCTTACTTAAAAAAAAAAAAAATTATTATAATCATACCTGTTTGTTTGTATTATCTGTAATATCATACTACTGGACTTTTTAATGTATATTTTTTTTATTGTTTTATGCGCTTAATTATTACAAAGCACTTTGTACCTAAAGTCTATACAAATAAAGATTACGTTGGTTTATTTTTGGTTTGCTTTTCTTCTAGATGTTTATGTAACATGTATGGAAGGCGTCTCCAGTGTCAGCGCTTTGTAACATTAAGAGGTAAAGCTGTAACTTTACCTTTTACATCTTCAGGACAGACGAGTTTACGCTCTGCGGTTTCTCCGTAAGCTGCGTGTTCTTGTCTTGTTAACTTCAAGAGAGAGATAAAAAGACAGGAACTTAATTGCCTCACTAACATCACAACATTAAATGCAACTATAAATTGATAAAAAGTACGACGTGTCATTCTTTAGGTAAGATTTGTCCAGATTTGGTCTCTAATGGTTAAATATGTGGAGTTTGATTTTTTTTTAAGCCACTCCACACACACACACACACTTTCTCAGCCAAGTAATACACTTGTGCTTCAACTATTTAAAAAAAAATTATTTCTACATTTTTTTCTACATTATTCTTACTAGTAAGGAATAAAAAAAACACCTATTGCACCTTTAATAAATAAAACATGTGAGTGTTGGCAACTTGCTGTGGAATCAGGGGAATAAAACAGATCAGGATGTGTTACATCTTATAGGAAAATAATCCACTTCAGGATGACAGTGACTCAGCTTCATCACACCACCCAGTCGTTGATTATTTTCCTATAACAGCACGTCGGGTTATATACGGTTAACCTCTAAATGGACACTTTCTGTGTTAGGTAGTACACATATATTGTCACAAACCAGAAGTAAGCATTGTGTACAAACTGAATGACCTTGAGAGAGACCTGATGTTAAGAATTCAATTAAAAGTGAATCTGATATGTACAGAAAAAGATAAGGACAGCTGAAACACACACACACACACACACACACGAAGCAGTGAGGAGGGGAGAGTGTGTGATGTGTGATGTGTGATGTGTGATGTGAAGGTGGCAGCGCTACAGTGAGCGATCTGTCCTGACCCGCGCTCGGGACGGAGCCATCATGACAAGCTGATGGATATGAAGACAAACGATCTTATTTCTGTCCTCTTTCTCCATAATGACGCAATTAAATCCTGACACGATCTTTTACAATGCATCATTGTGGTGTACTTTATACTGTAGATAAAGGCTTCATTTATCAATCAGTTCGGTTGAACAATAGTACTTTGCTGCAAAGTTGGAGTTTCAGAAAGCGCTGATTTCCAAGGGACCCACTTTTAATTAGGACGGAGAAGTCACACTCTGGGTGAAACGTTTTATTCCGTTATGTTAGTGACAGGTTACGTTAAAGGTTTCATTTTCAGGTTTCATTTTCGGGTTTAAAGAGAAAATTAACCTCGTCCAATTAAAGCCCTCAATTGTTGAAGAGAGCGCCATGGCTAAGTGTCTTGCCATTTATTCAAGCACACTGAGCACACGGAGCACACTGAGAGCTTTGGGTGTGTAAATGTCAGAATTAATACGTGGAATGCAGGAATAATTAATTTCTTTGCTGGATCCTCACGAGCCGATCCGTCAAAGTAAACTCACACGTTCAATCCGTGATTGCAGACTTCTTTTAATCGATGTTTGAATTACGAGGAAAGTTATGGTCTAATCGTCTCAGACCCTGTCCAGACGAGGGATGTAACCGAATACGAATAAATTATTCTGAATGAACAGATAATGTAGTCTAAATAGATATAGAAACAGATACAGATATGAATAGCGGAAGTTCCATAAAACTTACCAGAATGGTTCACAAGGCATCAGGTTGAGACCTGAGGTGTGTGTCAGGGACGTAACAAAAAAATTTCTTTTTATGTGGGCGAAAGCAAGACAAAAAAAAAAATCACAGTCATTAACACAAACATTACAGCATCCTTAGTAACTGCCTGGTCAGGGTGGTTAAGCTATTAATATTCTATTTATTTTATATTTTGGGCAATAGAATAAACTAAATTTGTTATATAGAATTTACACTGAATGTAAAATAATCGTATGCACATCTGTAATTGAGATCAGTTATGAACTGGAGTGATGTAGCTGAGGTTGAGGAACTGTCAGAGCCAGAATTGATATTGATACATGCGGACTGATGATGAGGTGGAAATACTGCTTAACGCTACACATGAATACAAAGTGTTTGCCCAGATCTCATCCAAAATCTCTGTTTGCAGTGCGGTTTGTAGCGGATTCAGGAGGAGTACAGGGTGTAATATTTTAAAATTAAACGATTAAATAAGAAATTACAGAGCACAAGATAACCACCTGTTGAGCAGCCGTGATAAACAGAAGTCTAGCCCATTCATAACATGTGACATGCAACATGCGCAGATTGACATCAGTGTTTTCAAAACCATACTGTAAGTTTTCCTGTTCACATGAACATAGTGAATATTTAAATGTATACATTTATACATTTGAAAATTTTATGCAATGCTTCAGTGACCCAAAACAAGGAAAAAAAAAACCTCAGAGAATAAAGTACTCGTTCAAAAATGTCTGTATATGTGCTGACAAGGGATATTATTTTTAAAAGGCTACTATTTTCATTTTTACGACTTTAAACACAACTTTACATTGTAGAATAATGTATTTTTATTCTAAACGCTTATCAAGCACTTCTTCTTGTTCATCTCATCGGCTTTTGTCTCCTCTCTAGACATCGGAGTGGACTAATCCCTCAGCGTACACTGCATAAGAGCTCGTGGTGGTGTCTGGTGTGTGTGTGTGTGTGTGTGTGTGTGTTTACTGCCCCTTTAAGCTGCTGTGGAATGTGGGAAGTTCACAGTAAAGCCCAGGCTCTAAAGTGTGCCTTAGTGCATGACCCAGGAGCAATGTTCAAGTTCATCGGCATTCAGACAGGTGTGTAATGACTTGTAGGGCTGTCTGGGCTCAGGGCCGGAGGACAGGCGCTGGGGGGGGCAGAGGGGGGTATGAGGGGGGTGGGGGTGGGGGGCACGAGGGGGGTGGGGGTTGGAGGGGGACGGGGTGATGGAGACGTGAACCTTTTCTTGTTGTCTAGAAATCTCAGACGTCTGGGATATTTATTTATTTATGCATTTATTCATCTAGTTATTTTACTAAGAATCACCATCAGCTTTGCCCTATACACTGTAGCACAATATTTAGTGTGGGTTTGGTTTTTCTGATGGTAAGAAAATATTAAGAAAGTTATACTGTATGTGAATTCAATGTCTCATAGATACTTCCTAATAACTTTATTTATTTAAAACCTTTGCCTTTACTAGAAAATATTTTTCTGCTGATTTTTCCTCATGTTTCATTCCGATTTATTTCCTTTACTTCTTTCTTTCTTTTGTTTTTGTATATAAATTTTCCTCTTTTTCCATTAAAGAACAGAAAAAAAGAACATTAAAAGAACATAGAGGGCGCAAACTTTTGCTCCAAATCTATAAACATGTATTGCATGCATACATAGTTTTCAACATAGTAAAGGTAAACAATCAGATAGATAGATAGATAGATAGATAGACAGATAGATACTGCAGATCAACTGTGTCTGTGTGTATTAGAGAGAGAGAGAGAAAGAAAGAGAGCGAGAGAGAGAGAGAGAGAGAGAGAGAGAGAGAGAGAGAAAGACTGAAAGAGAGAACCTGCATGGACAAGTGCTTTGTTTTGTCTACGATTTCCTTGAAAGAGGGTCATTCAGAACATTCTCACACACACACACACACACACACACACACAAAGTCTCAGACTCAGACTTATCCTTTGGGGAAAAAAAGGAAGAAAAAAAGAAGAAAAACAATGTGAGCTCTTTTCCGGAGTGTTCCTCCAGTGTGTTAGCGGTTATGAATATGCATGCATCTCACCTTGACGTATAGAAATGTGCTGTATGGAGGGTCCTAAATAGTGTGTGTAGTGCAAAATATGTGTAGACATACTTATAATGTGTCTCACACACACACACACACACACACACACACGATTATGTCCTCAGCACCACTTATAACAAGGTTATAACAAGGTTAGCTCTTGCAATGATAACGGCAATAAAACAGGCCCGGGCTGCTCTCTGGCCTGTGTGTGTGTGTGTGTGATCCTTGTAAATGAGCTTACTGATTTTCTGTTTTTTTCTTCGCAGGAATTATTCCATGCCATGCGCAGTCTTTTTAAACCAATTGGGCAGCAAATTAGCTAGCAGGGGTTAACAACCACCATTTTGTCACTGTTTATTTAGTGGCACAGCATGGCCTTGATCACAGCTCCTCGACAATGCTCGAGTGCACTAATAACCCCGCATTCGCTCGGCCTGTGGTACAGCGACTGAAGCTTCGGCACTAAAAAAGACCTTCTCTTACAAAACTCCGAGTGTTTCAGTTACTCCAATTGTAGAGCTAAAAACTAGCGAGTGTGTATTATCAGGTCCATGAGTGTATTATAATAAAAAGCTAGCATTTTTTTTTCTAAGCATGGCTTGACTTGAAAGAAATGGAAGAAAACCTCCCTGTGTTTCCATCTTATCTTGTCATTACAAAGAAAAAGAGAAGATCGTTAGTGTCTCTGGAGAGTGTTTGTAGCTAGGACAGTTAGCTTGCGCCGCTAACGTACATCAAACAACCGATTTTGATTTTCACGCTTTTTTCACTCACTTTTTTCGCTAGTGTCATCGCAGGCTGAATCCCAAAGTATGTTGTAATTTGTAAAGTATGCGCTAAGCCGAGGATGCTAACATCATCGTACTGCGTTATTAAGGAGCTAAGAAGTCATACAAGACTAAAAGGACAATTAAGATTCATAAAAAATACAGTAAATTAGTGAAACCACCTTATTAGCTAAAAACAGCTTTATTGCTAATCTCTCAAACATTAGCTAGCATAGTAATAATGCTGAGTTAGACTTAACTTAAACGTAAAGAATGATATCATTTCCGTACATTTCAGCTACAAAGTAAGAAAAAAAAACATGGGGTTGAGGAGAGAGATGATGAGTTTTAGCCAAACGCAGCATAACTCTGATGTTAATAATGCTAGCTGAATGCTAATCGCTTGCTTTCACAATAAAACCTCAAAGTGTGCGTAGCTGTAGATGTATTACAGCGATGGGTATTAGATCTCATTCTCGCTGTCACATCTGTTAAGTTTGAGATGTGTTATAAATTTTGATACTTAATGAGGTATTGAGAAATCGGATAGCTCAGAAAGGGGTTGATTAATTGTCTATAAGAACAGCTCTGAAAGTAGTTCCGGCTGCAGACAAGGCACAGGTTTATATTAATGCACTCGGTCTGATATGTTTTCTGTAAGGAGATGTTTATTTAACACTTATGGAAGGAGTCTCCAGTGTCAGATATAATGCTATAATGTTAAATTTTCCGATATCTCTAGGACGGAAAAGTTTCTTGCTGAGTTTTTAACTTTGAGAGAGAGAGAGAGAGAGAGAGAGAGAAAAACAGAGCGGTTGTTTGAGGGAACGAAGTTTTATAGCTGCTGTAATAGAAGCGAGAAAAGGAAGTAGGAACTTGTGCCATGGATATAACATTAAATGGATAAAAAGTACAAAATGTTGTTTCATTTAACATCCCTAAGTGTTTTATTCCCTAATTAACCAAGTCAAATGTTTCTTAATATTAGAGATGTAAATTAATCATTTGTGAATTGTTGCTTAAACTCACAGCTCCTGGTCTTGATTCTTTTCAGTGAAGACGATTGAAATGTAGTCACAATCCTCTCTAGTGTCCACCTGACCACAACTGACCCTAAAGCCCAAGTTACTCAGCCAAGCCCCGATGGTCTCGTTATCGATCGGTGTCAGTTGACCAATCCTCTGATAACTAAAATGTCCTCTGGGCTGCCATGACATCATTCCGCCCATGACCTTGACCTCGCGTGAAATGGAGAGCAATCGACTAAAGACACTCACTCCATCTAATCTACTTCCTGTAATCACAAGCCGGAGGACGTCGAGAGAGAGCGCTGTGCCGCTCGAAAGCTCTCCGCTCCTGCTCTCACGACCCCCGGGGACCCATAATAGGAACCCGAAGGCCTATTTAAAATTTCATCTGATCCCATTAATTATTGTCGAAAATTTTCTGTGTCAAACCTCGGCTGATGGCAGTCAAGCTCTTCCTGCCATTTTGGCGAGATAAGGTGTCAGTTATCTCTCCGGGAGGTTAATAGACCGACCACATAATCCTTTCCCCTTCTCTACAGATGTTTTGGTATTTGCATTCGGTAAGCTGATATGGTCATTCACTTGAGAGTGTGATTGCATTCCTAATGAATTTCCACAAAAAAAAAAACCTCAAGAGAGAAAGAACAGGAAGCATCGAGAATCACGTTCATTATCGACGTTCAAGCACTTCAACAGGGATCAATGTCTAATTTTTGCGGGTTTTTTTACTCCTTCTAACAAACACAGCACGGAATATCAGGAATTGAAATTGAATTGGAATAACAAAATCCGTGTAAAAGGTACTAGATTTGAGTGAAGTTTCAGAAACATCAAGGCAAGGTATCTGTATCTGTGAAAAGGTCAAGTCCATGCTAACTGCTAGTAAGTGCTGTAATTTATGTCTTCGTCGTCTTTTTTGGACTTGTCCTTTATGGTGTGATAAATGTTAAGTGAGCACGGCTACATCACGTAAAAGCAAGTTCAGTGCTTAATGTCTGAAATAATGACAGTATGGAAAATAGAACAAAGTGGTTCCCAGAATAGTCGATTCTCTGAAACATGACAAGCTGCGTTTTTTTTTTTTTTTTGGTCTAACTTCAAGAGAGGGGAAAAAAGAGACGCTGGTGAGGGAATGATTGTTTATAGCTGCTATAAGGTAAGTGATAACTTGTTTCACGGATGTTCCACAACATTCAAGATAACTATAAATGGATAAAAACAAAAACGTCAAGACAGCAAAGTTTGTTATTTTTTTCAAATCACGTTGTGAGTCAAAATTGAAATTAAACGGCAGCATTGGCTAATGTGGTTATCTTATCTATCACATTCTCAAAGGCCCGATTCTGATTGGTCAGAAGGCGTTGATTAATTTTCTAATATTCTAATATTCCAATATATTATCATTTCTATAGGAACAAATTGTGTTGGTGAACTTTTCTATGTGGAGGCTTCAAGTGTAACATTTCTGGAAGGAGTCTGCAGTGTCAGTGCCTTGTAATAGCTGAAACATTTGTACATTTTTAACAAGTTTACAAGTTTTACGGCAACGTCTTCAGGACTTTCCCACTAGACGAGTAACATGACATAGCTGCATTTTTTCATCTTATTAACTTCGAGAGAGAGAGAGAGAGAGAGAAAGAAAGAGAGACTGATGATGGAACATCTGTTTATATCAACTATAACATAAGTGATAAAGGGACCTTGTTTCATAGACATTCCACAACATTAAATGTAGCTACAAATGGATAAAAAGTATGACAGTACATTCCAGGAATGAGGTTTTATAGGAAAATAATCAACTTTCGAGTTGTAAGAGTAACTCTGCTTCATCGTACCACCTTGTCATTGATTATTTTCCTCTAACAGCACTACCGGGAGTGTTTTATTCAAATGCGAAAAGGTGAAGTAGGAATGATATTTCCAAACTTATATATACTATAACGTGAATTATTCTTTTCAATCATCATGACGCAGAGTGTCATCACTGTTATCATCATCTAACGTGGTTATAAATGCCCAGGCTGCTTGATTACCGTCTCTCCCCGGATGCTGTATCTATCTATCTTATGAGAGATGACAACTCCCCCTTCCTCCAGTTAATCAATGAAGCTGACCTTTGTAGCCGGCCTCACGCTGAGTGATTAAAACCCGAGTCTCTGTGTGAACGTGAGCGAGCGAGAGAGGAAACCCGCCGGACAAGCCCGAGCACCTTCTGTTCCACTTACCGCTGACGTCAGGAAATAAATCACAAGCATGATTATGATGAAGTCGGCTAACGAATGGCTCGAACCTGCCGGGATCATATTTCCTCCACATGTGTTGGAGTGTGTAGTATGTGAAAGGAGAGGAGAAAGGAGTGTGAGTGAGGAGATTAAAGCCGCCGGTGTGATATGTCTCCTCACTCGAGACAGCAGTAATTCACCCATCATTCCTGCTAAACCTTAAGATTATCCTCGAGTGGCTTTTCCTGGCCTCGGTCCAAAATGCTCTTAACGAAAGATGTCTAAGGTGGATGAATTCTAGCATTGGAATGTCTTAGAGGTGACAGATTTATAAGGCAATGTTATAAACCTGTACACAAATCAAACGCAAATGTTTTGAAGTAGCACGCTTGACATTTATGCAAAATTTAGCCACACAAAACGGGCGAGGTGGGTGTGGCCAAGGGTGCCAGGGGTGCTTAACCTACGTACATGTATAGCGACAGATATATCAAATAACATTATAATATTATAATTACAATCAAATATTATAAAGTCACATTTCATATAAACTTTATCCAAACTATTCTATCTCCAAACTTTGGAATAAAAGTTATTTTTTTCTCTGTTACCACATGAAGTTGATTACTTTCATCTAACAGCATGTCTTGAAGTGTTTTTCCTCAATAATTATTTTTATTTTTTAATAATAATAATAATAATAATAATAATAATAATAATAATAATAATAATTATATTTATTTATTTATTTAAATAATTATTTTTTTATAATTATTAATTATTTTTATTTTTTATTAAAAAAAAGATGATCTTTATTTAAATAAAAAAATAAGTGTTTTATAGTCTTATATTATTATATTTATTTAATTAAAAAATCATAATATCACTACAATGTACTATAGAGACACATAAACTATACATGATTAAGATAAGGTCTTAACCATTTGAACACCCTGAACTGAGTGTTCTATGGTCTTGAAGTGTTTTTTCCTCAGCAATTATTTGTATTTAATTAAATAAATTAATACACGTTGTATATTTTAGTAAGTATCCTTGGCCACACCTACTTTGCCTTGCACTATTTTTGCATAAGTAAGAAATAAAACACTCTGTGTCATGCTGGTAGATGAAAATAATCAACAACTGTGTGATGGTGTGACAAAGCGAAGTTACTGTTATCATCCCAAAAATTTAACACATCCTTACACCCTTACATGAAACTGCAGTCATTTAAGGTTTAACACTCTGACACGTTGCTAGTGACACGTTCAACTTTACACACACTTGGCTCATTGTGGATACACCCTTCATTAAGTGTTTCATGTTGAAGTAGTTCATAAAGTCTTTTATTGTCACTGTTATTCTTTCAAATTGGTTCATTCTGCATATAATATTATCAGCTAATATAAATATAAGCTATGTCAGGTTAATATATGATAATTATGATATACCATAGAGTCAAATAAAAGACATGCATGATTAGGATGAGGTCTTAGGGTTAAATCGTTTGAACACCTTGAAATTCTGTCATATTGAATGAATAAATTATACATGTAATACATGTACATTCCTAACACACAAAGTAATTTGTTTTTTGGTTACGTCTTAAAGGAGTGTTTTTCGAACCTCTGATTCATATGTGGCAAATCATAATTACAACAAAATCCTGGACGAACCTTCGTTTTACATTTCATTTCAGCCCCTTTATTGAAACTACAGTGCTGAGAAGTGATGCTCATTTTCTAGACCTGAAAAAACCCACAAACATTAGACTAAATTAAAGAAACTAGCTTGATTTAATGCCTAGCGGTGTTGTGAATTAAAGTTTTGCTGAGGTATCTTTGTAATGAAGAGATCCTTTAACTCCTTTTATATAGTTTAAAAAATTACAAAGAGCACCTTTAATGCCTAACACCTCATACTGACTCGATTATGAAACTCCTCGATGCGCTAATAACAATGCTGCTACTGTGTTCAGACAATAAGGATGCTCTGTTTTGACTTTAATTGCTCATGTTTGATGAAGAATATTCATAACTGATGAGGCAAAAACAGCTTCTGACATCGTTCTCGGACTTTTGAACACCACTGTACAGTATATGCACTAACAAACATTAGCTAGCTAGACAGCTACGTAAACACAACAGCGCTTATGTTGACAGCTAAGTAGTTAGCTCAGCTAATGTTACCTCTTCAGCACTAATTATTAGTGATGTTAATAATTATCCAAGTTCACTAAAAAGCTAGGAAAAGGCTAACTATTATGTCTTCCAATTAAAGCTAATCACTAGACCATGCTAGCTAACTTACTGTACATATTGTGTAAATCAAGGTTGCTAGCAAACAAGCTAATATTAGTCTGTGTAAACCAGTAGCCGCGGTCTCAGCAAGCTACCAAACATTATGCTACGTATGTCATTGAAACTATTAGCCATGTGAAAATTAGCAGTGACTAAACTGGGTGTAAATACTTAGCTTCAGCCTTAAGGTGTAGAAATATTTCAAATTTCAACTTTTCAGAAAAGCTCTGAGCAACAGCAAGCGCTTTTTAACTCCCTGACCAAGCAGGAAGCAAGTTGGAAGGGACAGAGTGAAAAACAAACCTGGACGACACAAGTTAGTTAGCGAAGAAGAAGAGATTTGTGATGTGTTGAAGTGAAAATATTTAATGCTAATTTAAAAAGCTACAGCAAAAGCAAGCAACCTCCTCATTGTCAGAGTTACACCAGTCTTTATTTCACCTGCATTATACTGTAAATGAGCAAACTAGGCTAGTTAGCTAGCAGATACTAGCTAGAATGGGTAATAGAGGTGTTATGGTTACAGTTTGCATATCTTATGAGATTTTTTCCTTTCATATCAGCACCTTTTCTGTAAAAAAACAAAAAAACGCCAGATGTGAGTGATTGAGATATTGCACGTTTACATTTAAATCATACTAATAAAGCGCTAAACATGGCATAATCCGATGTCCTAAAGCAAAGCTTGACCTCTGTGCTCCATATATTAACCTTCTCACTGACATAATCCACTGAAAGAGAGAAAGAGTGAACACACAAAAAAGAAGTTCTTGCACTTGCTTCTATCAATTACATGTAGAGCTGGGGAAATGTCAGGCTCTCCGGCCTGCGGAATTATGGAAATGTTTGAGAGTGTGAAGCGACTCCTTAATCTGTTCTTCACAGAGAGAGCTTCCTAATTATGTCGGTTTGAAATGAAGGCTGCTGACAGCGCGAGGTGCGCCGAATCCGCCGGAATGGTGTGACACTGTGTCCGGGGAGGTTAATGGCACCCATCTGCGGCCAGCGCCGAGACGTCTAATTTGCTGGCCGAGTCGAATTTTCAGTCGCTTTACACCCATTTAGCGGCGGTTGGCTGTCAGCGCTCGGTGAAGGAACTGCAGAACTTTTCACAGGCCTGTGGGTCCTGGAGACGAGCTTAAAAGGCTGTAATTAAAGAGTGCAGTGTGAAAATGACAAACTCTAATTATGACATGCAGACAGAAGCACCGAGGCCTGTGACTCGGAGAGGACAGGTAATGCCGCTGGTGTGTGTGCCTTAAAGCTTTAAGGGGCAGAATTATCATCTCTGTCGCTGTTCTCGGGGAACACAAACAACAATCTTTCATCCAGCTGTCATTTCATAGCAGGTCACTACGAAGTGGAGACCATGAAATACAGTAAATCTGAAGGGCGGGGTTTTGTGTCTGAGATGTGGAATGTGTGAAAGGAACAATTCGGCTAAAAAAAATTGTTGTACATTTCTTTTACTTTTGCACTGGAACTGTGAAGCAGCAAAGACAAGCTTAAAAAACAGTGCTGTCAATGGATAGTGCAAGCTCAGAATCAGAAGCTGATATGTAAGGAATAAAACACTTAGTGTTGTGCTGTTATAGGAAAATAATCATTGACAGACTTTCCCGTGTTGAAAAAACCCCCTAAAGTTACAGACGTTACAAAGCGCTGACACTGGAGACTCCTTCCTTAAATGTTAAATAAACATCTCCTTAAAGAAAATGGCAAATCAATGATTGCACAAATTTTTAAACTGCTTAGGCGGAGCGTCCACTGTACAAGTCCCAGCGCGTGAAATAATCACCACCTTCTTGACCAATCAGATTTGAGCATCCAACAGCACTGTGGTGTAACAACATCTCATGAATAGATCATTAAAGAAAGCTTTGTTAGTGAGAAAGTGAGAGTGAGACAGAGACAGATTTATATTAGATGTCATAATTTAGATGGAGATTAAGAAGGTTTTTCTGTAAATTTGCTCTTATACAAAAGACGAAGCTGCATAGCAAATATTATGTGTGATATTTCAAGAACTTCTGAGATAGTGACACATAATTAAGGCTCTAAGACAAAGCAAGTTTGACAACATAGTTTAAGGGGCTTCGCCACATTCCTACCGTCAAACAAAAATAGCAATTAAACCAACTGCGTGTTAAAGATGCTTCAAGGGGAAAAAAAAAGAAAAGTAAACACAAGGTGTACTATTAGCATATCCATAATCCTGACTTAGCAGCAAGGCCGTCCTGGAGGCTTTCCAGGTGAGTTCAACCACGCGTTAGATGTCTCCACGTCTCAAACAGCTGCCCCTACCTCCCCCTGGTGGCTTAACACTCCCTCATTATCTCCACACCGAGGCCGGGCTCTCACCGCGGCTGTAATGAGGACACTGGGTATTAAAAAATGAATCACTCTAATACGCTCTCCAGCGAGGCTGCGTATTAGCATTCGAAAGCAGCAGAATTAAGTTCTGCCTTTGCAAGGAAAAAAAAAAAAGATACAAACACCCAAATGAGGGTCAGGTGAAGCCACGATCATGCATGAACTGCTAAGCGCTTCATAGAGAGAAAAGATAATTAAAAGAAAAAAAAAAACAGACTGTAGTTACAGTGAGATGAAACGGCTGAGTAAAAATTTCCTAGTGGACCGGAAATGCCACTACAGCATCATTTGAAGAGCGACATTATAATAATTTATTCCCCGAAACACGCAGCAGAGCCGAGTGTGTATGCAGGGGTCAGCAAAGCTCAGGCGCACAGAAATGAGTGGATTTAAGAAGCAGAGTAAGCAGATGTAAATTTGAAAAAGGCAGCTCTTGGCAGCGGGCCAAAGTCCTATCTTTTTTTTTTCTACATCATTTCATTTTAACCCTTAAATTCAAACCTCATGTGACCTTGATCCCTGTTTCTACCTCTACATTTTTTCCATGTATCTAGTGTTTATGACAGTGTTTTAAGGCCACTGTTTAAAAATATTTGAAGATTTCAAGAATCATAAAAGTCATAATATTTCGAGAAAAATTCATAATAATATCAAGAAAGGAAAAGTGGCAATAGTTTGAGAATATAGAAACGTAATATCTGATACCATCGATAGCCTTGAAAGCGACCACTACCTGCGAGTTCTCCTTCATCAACAGACAATAACCAAATCCTCAACGTCCCTTATGCTAACACATGACCGTTGCTCTGATATGTAACATTTAGTCACAGTATTATGAGTTTATTCTCAAAATAATACATTTTTCACTAAATATTATGGCTTTATTCTCAAAACTCTCATTACGATTTTTTTTCCTCATAATATCAGATATTATGACTTTTTCACGATATGACTTTTTTTCTTGAACTGTTACGACTTTTTCTTTAGACACTCTTGAAAAGGTTGAAAGTATTACTTTTATATTATAATAATATAATACAATGATAATATGTTATTAAAGGTAGTATAATATGCTATTAATGGTATTAAAGTGCAAATGATCATTAAGAATACCATTAAGCATTATATCAACTATTGGAAAAAAGTAACAAATGAAAGCTACAAATATTAATTATTATTATTATTATTATTATTATTATTATTATTATTATTATTATTATTAACTTTCCCCCACATAAATTAATTCATTTATTTTTTGTTTTATTTAATTAATTAATTAATTAATTAATTATTTTTAATTCTGTCCTCAGGGTCTCTGGTTCAATCCTGAGTTCGAGTTACAGTCTCTGTGGAGTCATATGTCCTCCTCGTGTCCACGTGGGTTTTCTCTGGGTTCTCCGGTTTCCTCCAACCTCCCAGAAACATGCCGATAGGTTGATTGGTGACTCTAAATTGTCCCTGGATATAAAAGTGTGTGTGTGCATGGCACCAAGCGATGGACTGGCATTCCATCCAGAGCGCAGTGTTGTAAAGAAAAAAATGTAAAGAAGCTGCAACAACAGCAGCTGTAGACACACAAAATGTTATATGCACAACATACAACACAATTTATGAAATGTTATGAAGGTTAAGGTTAAGTTTAGGCGCGGGGTTAGTGTTTGTACTATTTATTACCCCTTGTATAAAGTCAGTGTGGAAAAACATACAGTTTCCCACAAGGTAAAAATGATCCACATTACTCCACTCCATCCAGTCCTCCAGTCCTTCTCCTCTAGCGAACGAGTGTGGGATTAATCTCCTCAGTGTTTCATCAGCTCATGATCGTGGCGATTTGCAGTCATTAAGGAGTGGACATGGATTAGCTGCGTTAAGTCGTGCTGTAGAGAGCTGCTCAGAACGCCGCAGAGAGTGATGCCGCGAATGAACACGGCGCTAATTAGATCCGTCTATCTGCACACATCCATCTTCTCCCGCTGAACTCGCTCTGGCCTAATTCTAAATAAAATGCTCTTTATTATGCTATCATTCAAATTATTGCCGATGAAATAATGATCCCATCCCGGCAGTGCAAACTTAATTGATTTTTTTTTTTTTTGCCACTTATCGTTTTTTAATTGTGCTTCTCAGAGAGGATTAGAAGACATACTACAGGGTCTTACTGCGCTGCCTTTCATATGGTATATTTGAACGTTACCAAAAAAAAAAAAATCTTCCACAGCATCCATGCTGTGAGGACTGCATATGGATAAACGCTAGGATCTGTTGCTGTCTATCAGGATTGACACACTGAAATAAAACTCTCGTGGACGTCTGAAAGACTCGAGTGAAAACAGAGACGAATTCGGCCGTATGTTCTTGAAGGTTCTTGGACAAACATACTGTATGTGTCACACGTGTCTGAAGATGCTTTTAGCAGAACAGAAATGGAATCACTCATCCACACGGAGCTGGAAATCTCCAGATGTCGGATGACACTCAAGTGCCGTAAACACACATTGCTTTAGTGAAAGTCCTGTCAGAAGACCAAACGGCCAAAATGACAAATATAGACATTTGATTTTCCTTCTCGGTTTAAATTAAGGCTGGCTTTATGAATTTTGCTGCTCAAAACACTAATTTCCATAATATATATTTATATATTTATTCAAAGTCTATCAAAACATCTTCTACACTTTTTTTTTTTTGCTTGACCAAACTGTGAAAGATGCATGTAATTTTATGGACTGTTTTTTTTTTTACTCATTTTAAAATGATTTTTTTAAATGAATTAAAATACGAAAATGAATAAGGTAAGTGTTCTTAAAGTGATATTACATGTAACTCTTAGCTTTAAGTATAAACAGATGAACAAACAAAATAACTAACAAGCAAAACTAACAAACAAACAAAGAAACAAAATCATTAAAAATAATGTTTATATATATTTAACATTTATATATTTATATATTTAACATTATTTAATGGAAAGAGTTTTTAGTTTCAGTGCTTTGTAATGTTGTAACTTTCCGACAGGGCAGTGGATTTTGCGTTTAACAGTTTCTCGGTAACATAACAGGCTGAGGTTGTTGTTGTTGTTGTTGTTGTTAGTATTATTAACGAGGCAGGAAATAAAGCCTGGACACTGAACGACTGTTTATATAACGTGCAGGTAGTGAAGGCAGAGTTACGAAATGTGCAAACTAAGCATACTTATTAGGTAATTATTAGCGCGAATCCGAAAATCTTTGTGAATCGAACATGATCCATAGTGTGGGTCAAAGAACAGGAAGGAACCAACAGACAATCCATAATCAAAACATTGACAGATACAAGTTGGAAAATGTGAAGGAACAGGAAATAAACACACACTTACAACAAACGAGACTTTGCCACAAGGCAAAGGAACAGAAGAGGGGAAATAGACAAACTAATCAACATGCAACACAGAACAGCTGAACACATTAAGGTAACAAACCAATGATAAGACAGGGGCAGAGAGAGGACTGAAACCAAAACACAAGCACATGAAATGAACAAAGTAGTGCTTGCTGCTGCTCTGGGAACCACGACTCACACTGAGAGAGAGAGAGCGAGAGCAAGAGAGACAGAGAGAGAGAGAGAGAGAGAGAGAGAGAGAGAGAGAGAGAGAGAGAGGGAACAGGAACTACTTTGTTTTGCAGAGGTTCCACAACATTAAATATAACTATAATTGGATACAAAGTACAGTGTATCCTTCATTAATAAATTAAGGAATAGTTATTGTTGGCAGGTTGCTGTGGTATAAGAGGAATAAAACACTTCACTTTAAAGGGTTTTGGATGGGTTTTTAGGGGGGTTAATGGTTCTAGCTCTCTAAAAGCGTTCTACTTGAAACCCTTTTTGACAGAAAACCCTTCAGGGAGACACACAAACTTTTTTTTAGCTATCAAAGGAGTTTTTCTTTTTCTTTTTTTGTGGTTGAACCTTAAATGGTGTTTAATTGACCATATAATACACTGTGAAGTGAATATATAATAAATAAGAATTAAGAATTTGGCGAAATAAATATAAAATCTAGCAAAATATCAGTCCTAATTCGAACACGTAGATAGGATGAAAATAATATTGGCCTTTATTGACCTCATACGTAGTGTTAAGTCTATATTTCTTATAATCTTTATACAAATTAATTTGTCTTTATGCTAACAGTCTATCATGTTTTCTCACAAATATGACTAAATAAAATAGAAAAGTGATTCTTAGAGGAGGATGGCACAACAAACATGCTTCAGCCACATCTCATCTGAACACCCAAGAAGAATATCCTGAATATCCGACACATAAAAGACGAATAAAAGAGTGAGAATATAAATAATTCATTTTACTGAATGGCAGGTTAAGTGAGGCAGCGATAATGCCCTGACAGTAATGATAACTTTAATTTCCTTTTCTGTTGCTGATATTTGTGTCAAGAAATTAAATTTCATAAGCTCCTAAGGCCTCGTAATTATGATAGCATTTCAAGAAGAGTGGAATTTTTTAATTTTTACTTTCTCTTTGCCAAGGTTTTGATCAAAAGAGCCTCAATCCCCAGCCTTTGATAAGCATATTAAAGCGTATTACATATACCTGGCTGACTTTGGTACAAAATAATAATTAGATATTATAGCAATGATTATTTTTTTTTAAAAAAGGGAATAAATTGTATCATATCTCATTGATGTTGAATTCTTGAATCTGATTGGTCCAGAACATATAACATTGGTCTATTGGTCTATATTAATACGCCTATTCTAATACATTATCGTTTCTATAGTAACAGCACATACACAGGGACTTGTAAGGTGGATGATCTACATAATCTACAACTAATAATAAACTAATTAACAATGTGTTGTTATTTAACAAAGGAACATGTATAATCGTTGATATGGCGAAGGAGATGCTTATTTAACATATATGGAAGGAGTCTCCAGTGTCAGCACTTAAAACGTTTTCCTCTATGGGAAAGTCTTCATTGATAGGGGAGTTTATGCTTTCTGTTTTTTTTTTTAACATGACAAGTTACATATTATTTTGTCTTATTACCTTTAAGAGAGAGAAAAAAACATAATGTAAATGATAACAGGAAATAACTTGTTCCATGGACGTACCACAACATTAAATGTGTTTATAAATTTTAAAAAATGAAAAAAAAAAAAAAAAAAAGAGAAAAAATGCTGTGGTTTAAGAGGAATAAAATGCTTCAGGACATGCAGTTACAGGAAAAGAACAGCTTCGGAGTGGTAGCAGTAACTCTGCTTCATCACCCCAGCTTATTATTGATTATTTTCCTATAACAGCATGCTCTGTTGTGTTTTATTCCTTGGTTATAGCTTAGACTTGGCTCAATGCTTTAACCACTGAGTTACCACGACCTGTATGAATGAATGAAATAGCAATTAAATCAACACCTTCTGACCAATCAGAATCAAGAATTCAACACTGTTACTGGTACAAAAGCTCAACTAAGTGTTACACACATTGTAGTAATCATTAATTAATATGACAATAATTAAGATTTCCAGAAACAGTCAAGCAGTAACGAAATAACTCTTGTATTCACAGTTATTACATACAAATGGCCTTACAATAAAGTGTTGCCATTTTCTTTCCTTCTTAACATCTGACTCATGAATTGACCAGACTCATTATAGTTGTTACGCTCTTCCTGGTGGATAAGGAAGTAAAATCAGGCAGGACTGAGCAGAGTAGCCTTACAGATCCAGAACTCAAGGTCAGGAAGGCCTGGAAAAAAAAAAAAATAATAATAATAATAATCACAGCCAGTCGTGAGGAGTTCTTGTTCTTGTATGTAGCTTATTGCTCTTTCTCGCGGCACCTATTTTGCACTTTAATAATATTACAGCGAGAGACGACGAATTAGCACCGTCTAAATATACACGTGCTATGTGCAGCCTTTAACAAGGTGCTATAAACCCTAATCGCAGATTCATCAACACATGCAATAGGTTGCTGATGGTTTGTGCTTCTGTGTGAAGATGACCTTCACTTTACTCCTTTTCATGCTCCGCTCTCTCTCTACCTCGAGGCCAAACTACTTTCCAATACATAAAGGGGCAAAAGTCTCAACAAAATAAAAAAAACAAAACATGGTTTAATTAGTTTGTGCAAAACAGGTAATGAACTGCCATGACCTTGATGAGAGACGCAGCTAGACAGTGATTTTCCTGTAAAAAAAAACAGTCCTTGATTCTGACACCTAGTACAAAGTCTGGAACACTAATTGTAAATGAAGGGTTTGATAGCACAAGTCGAGGAGGCAGGAGGTGTAAATGGAGGTGGCTGGATGGAGGTGTAAAGTGGCCACCAAGCCACGAAACCATGATCACTAGCGAGGTAATGTGAATATCACTGACCACTACATGCATTTCAACCATAATGCTCTGCTTCTTGAGCACACATGACATGTTTCTTATGGTTAAATTCTGCTGCAATCTGGTGTACAGAATTTAAGCATTTATAATTATTGGCACCTTTAATAAAAATGAGCATATGTATGATATTAACATGTATTATCATGCTGGAAGAAGATATTATAAGATGGGGAAATTGTGGGCCCACAGGGATGCACATGGTCAGGGATGAACACATTCTCATGCTGAGGCATTTAAACGAAGTTTGATTGCTATTAAAGAGTCAAATGTGTGCCAAGAAAACACACATTCCCCACACCATTACACCACCACCACCAACCGATGTTAACACAAGGCAGGTTAGCTCCATTGATTCATGCTGTTGACTCCACCATCGCAGCAGAAATCGAAATTCAAATCAAATCAAACCAGGTGATGACACCTGGATTGGAGCCTTATGTGGTTTTCTGCTATTGTAGGTCATCCATTTCAAGATTCAAATGTGTTGTGCATTCTGAGATGCTTTTCTGTTCACCACGGTTGTAAGGAGTAGTTATTTGAGTTAGTCTGGCAATTCTCCTCTGAACTGTCTGATCAGCGAGGTGTTTCTTCCTGCTCATTGGATATAATGATATAGTGCAATCATTTCCACAGAATGCTGACTTTAAAATTATTGGCACCCCTACAATTAATATTTGGGGACAAGTACAACACTAGGGCTCTTCCTATATGGACTCACTTTCATACACAACTCTTCTACATCCTCAGGGTTGTCATGAAGAATATACAATATCATACAAGAGTGAGTCAAATGAAAACCTTAACGAGTGTCTGGATTCCTCTAGAAAAAAATATTCTAAGTTAGAATTAAGGTTTTCATTTGAAGTTCTATAGTCCTGAATCAATCTGTACTGTCAATGAGTCATAAGTCATAAGTCACATTTAATATAAAGTTAGAGAGTCACATGATGTTAGAGAAACGTGATGGTACAGGTTTTCAACATGGTTCAAATTTGGGAACTGGGATGGCCATTTTATGTTTCTGCAATCGTTTCTGTGTTGATTTGTGGCAAGTATTTTGTTGAAAGATTCATCTGTGGTCAAATATTAGCCTCCTGGCAGATGCAACCAGGTTTTGAGCTAAAAAATCTTGGTATTAAGCAGAATTTATGAACAATTTGTAAAAAAAAAAAAAAAAAAAAAAAAAAAAAAAAAAAAAGGTGACATTTTTTTTGCCTTTTAAATACTACCAATACAGCCAATAGTTTTGCAAAAACAGAAAAATACTATTATATTAAAAATTCTATCATATAAAAAGCAAACTTATATTGGAAAAAACAAACTTATAATAATAATAATAATAATTTCCTGTAGTACTAAGTAAA
>CM040463.1:26730244-26795939 GCA_022758105.1 Pangasianodon gigas | reverse complement strand
CCATGCAGTAAAGGAAACATCATCATGTGGAAAAAAGAGGCCTTTAAGATGCATGAGGTTGAGGCATTTTTTGCTTAGACGATTGCTTTTTATCGCTGGCTCATCAACCTGATCTCACAAAGGATTGTGGGTGATCTCATCGGACCACCTTAACTCCGGTGGTAAGGAATGCTACGTAAGGAAACCTGGAACTAGCTCTGCTTCTCTAATAATTGACATAATAAATGATCAGAAATCATATTAATCCAGAAATATGTACGTTGGGCTTCATGTACATCAAACTTTTAAATAGAGTTGTGGGTAAGCGTTAAAAATGTCGCTGATTTTCTTCAAATTTTGATAATCATACCTAAATTACCAAGCAGGAGACAATTTTTTTATTAAAGGCTTGAGGACGGAGTTGTTTACACTTTGCGGTTTCTTGGTAACATGACAAACAGCGTTTTTCTGTCTCAAGAGATACTGAAAAAAACGAGTGTTTATAGCTACTATAGCATAAGTGATAACTAACTTGTTTCATGGAAGATTAAACGTAACTATAAACAGATAAAAAGTACAACCTGTTGTTGTTTAACAAATAAAAAATTGCTGTGTTTTAAAAGGTGTAAAACGTGCTGTTATAAGAAATGTAACCAACTTTTGGAAGGTAAGAGTGAATGTGCGTCATCACACCTCTCTGTCGTTGATTATTTTCCTTTCACAGCATGCCACAGTGTGTTTTATTTCTCACTTATTGTTGTAGTACTGTATGTTGACCTAATTTTTTTTTTTACTTCTAGTGAAGAATGACAGAATCTTGTCTAAGGAATATAATTTAAGAATATTGAATTGAACGTTTTATGAAATAAATTAAAAAAACTCTGATTTTTAGATCCTAGTATCTCTGATTTAATGAAAATGAAGATAATTGTTATTGTGAAGATCTGTGTCATGTTGTCGTCTTTCGATCTCTTCCAGCCCTCAGAAGTGAGATGATATCAGTTATTTGCTTTACCCCATTGGAGCAGAAAGCAAATTTTTTTTTGCCAGAAAGATCATCAGAGAGGATGCTCTTGTGAAAGCATGTGATTTATTTGCCTATTTTCACTCGGTGAGGTTCTACCCATCTGGGGTGTTCTTCACAAACGGGTGGACAGGTAAAGGGCCACTGCTTCGCTTCCTTTCCTTTCCTTCCTCCACCTTTCTCCCGGTGAGTGAAACTAGGCTTGACGCAAAACCAGAGTGAGCGAGTGAGCGAGCGGGTCATCACGTGGAAAAGAGAAGGCACAGACGTGAACGGCTGATAAGTTCCCGGTCTCTTTCTCAAATTGTTTCTCAGGTCTTCGTTACCTTTGCAGTCGAATCAGAGCTGCAGAAAATCAAGGAGCGCTCGTGGAAAAAGAAAGAAAGACAGTCCTGACAGTGATTGATGTTTGAGCTCTTTCCCTGATTCGCTGATTAAACCCATCAATCTATATGCAGAAGAGGTGTCCGATGCAAATAGAGCCAATCAGATGGGACAAAACGGTTTTGTCAGAACGTTATGGAAATAAGAGCTGCCAGTAAAGCCGCCGTTGGTCCAGGGCTTCTTTTCCAATTGTGGAAAATGCTAGAGGTGCGATGTCCCAAATTAAAGAGATTACATGCTTCTGTTCTTGCTCCTGGCTCGGTGCGCCACACAACCAAATTGCTTCACTGTTTTGTTTTTTTCCCCATAGTGGTCAATGAACAGCGATGCATATGCATGAATGGCCACGGGTTTGTGAGAAATCGTCGGTGTCGTGTTTTCTGCAGGCCTGGCTTGAGTTTTCATTTTGTTTTTCACCCTCTTTTTAAGGAATTTTCTAGTTTGTTATTATTTTTTTAACAGTTGAACATACCTCTGGGAGGAATATACTGTACTTTTGCTTTTAACAAACAATACAAACTGTCAAAATAAGCACAACGTTTTTTTTTTTTTTTACCCTGTGTGATATTAAAAAGAAGAGAATGATACTCAAGGTAGAAGTTGGGACTCTAGTGGAGGAAATACTGTTCAAATTTCTACTTTGAATTTTAACAGTAAACTATTTTCTCTGTTGTTTAGATCTAAAGTGGAAAAATACCTGGCACTGCTTTGGAGCAATTAACGTAAAAGATTCACTGATTATTTTTTATGTCTCGTAGCATAATGGCACAGAACCAGGAGTGAATTTTATCTATTTACACACCAGAGGCACTGACTTAAGTTTGAAAGAAACGTAGTGTTTACACAGGGAAAGTTACACGTATTCAGAGTCGGGTTACGCACCTGCTTAAATCAGTTTTCTGAGATCTTCATTTTGATTACGCAAATCAACTACACGTAGTTCAAGCCTGATTTTTCTTCAGTGAAAAGTGTCTGAGACAGGGTTTTTCATCAGCATCCAAACCACCACTTTTAAACACAAACACTTGCCTTTAAACCTGAAAAAAAAAAATTCAGGGATAGAAAATACGGACTGGAGATAGTCTTAGGAAAACGTGTCAAATGTAATACTTAACATGTAGCATAAAAGCAAGAGACAGTTTAAAAATGAAAAGTAAAAAAATGCTAATATGATGAAATAGAAATGAGAAGTCAAGAGATGTCAAGAGTTGAAATAAATCTAATTGTATAAATCTAACTGTGTCTCTGTTTTTTGGTAAACTCCGCCCCTTGCATAAATCTCATCTCGACTAAGTCCATAGTCACGTGTGAGATCCGAACAGAGACGTGCAAAATTTTTGGTAGAAAAAAATCTCCGAATGTGAAGAAATGGTTTTAGAACATTGCAGAAACGTTATTGCTGGAACGTTATTTCTAACCTGTTGAATAGTGACAGAACATTCTAGCAATGCTCTCCATTAGCTGGGAATTTTTTTTTTGTTTTTAATCCAGGATTTCTTCAAAACCATGTTCATTTCCTTGTCATCCTTTTTATCACCTGTGTTTCCCGCTATTTCCTGCTATTTTTCTTTCTTTTTTTTTTTTTTTACATTTTGATTGTATCGCCTAACAGGTGAATTTAACCAAAAAAAAAAAAAAAAAATCTAAAAGCTAGAATCTTGGTTACAGCTGTAAAGTATCCTCACTCATGACATGCTGAGCGTTCGAGCGCTTCCTGCAACTCCTTGTTGGACTTCTGGAGACTCGGCGCTCCCTGTACAAAAAAAAAGAGCGGTGCGCTCACTCTCCCTTCCAGCTAATTCCGATCCGAATCAGTTTAATTAAGTAACAAATTCTGTTGGCATAGTAACAGCCCAGCTAATTTATCATGGGAAATAATGTGTGAGATGGACAGGTTGCTCGGCAACAGCCAATGGCGATGCGGAGACAGGCCAATGACAAATTGTGCAGGATGCAGATGCTGTGATGTGGATGGGGGTGGCTGGAGGGGGGTTTGACTGGCGCCCACATGGGAGCAGCGGTGGAGAGAGAGAGAGAGAGAGAGAGTGCAGCACAATGCAGGCCTCCTGTGCCAAGATCACAAACCACAGTCTAATAGCCTCTTCACACAGCCAGGCACAACCACATAAAACCACTTTTCACTTTTTATAATGAACTGAGCGATGCCTTTTACACCACGTGTCAGCCGTACTTATGTCAAGGTTCGACTGGGTTAAAGTGACACTCGGATCAAAACGTCCAAAAAAAAAAAAACCCAAAATAAAAACAACTCATGCGGTTTGTTTTGCTGCGATTGTGGAGTCGAGGCAACACAAATATTGATTGGAGGTAATCGACGGTTTCATCCTCGAGGCCCGCTAAGCACTCAGCTGATGTAAAATCACAGAGCTTGTTTTTTATGCTACTTGAAACCACATCTATGATCTTACGTTTTGTTTTGTTTTTTTTTCAATTATTGATATTTGTGTCCTCTCAAAGACTTTTTTGAGTGGAAAAGATCAGTTAAGAAGCAGACAGAACACAAACCTCCAGCCAAAATGTGGGTAATTTGTGTCATTTGTGTAATTTGTGTGTAACAGCCACGCTCGACTTCCGACAACTCATTCACTAATTGGAAATTGTCACCACCACATCGATTTTTGATCACAGGCTCTTACGATTCTTTTATTCAGAATATTTAGTCAGTAAATCTGGTTACTGTAGTCTGGCTAAATGATACCGATAAAAAAAATCTTGATCCATTTACTATGGGACAGGAATGTCGTAAATCAGCCGAAGATAACCAAAAAACAAACAAAAAAACTCCAACAAACAAACAAACAAAAATCAGTGGTGGCATCTGGTATTAATTTCGCACCAAAAGTCTCCAAGTTCTCAAAAATATGATCTAAAAATATTAAATGCTGATATCAAAATAATTACATAAGTAAGTAAGTAAGTAAATAAGTAAATAAATAAGTAAATAAATTCATTTATTAATTTTCAAAAATTAATTATTTGTCCAATTAATTTACATAAGTGAAACTATGAATGAATAAAGTAATACATCAATCAATCAATCAATCAATATGCAAATGAATAAACAGTCAAAAAAGGAAAATTTGTTAACAAAAATCAGAAAGAAAAAAAGAAAAAAAAATCACAGAGGAAAAAAAAATATAAAATCAACATTTTGATTCATATTTTTGCTTTTTGCTGTTTGATTATTGTATACTTTTGGCACAAAGTGTGTACTTTTGCATATATTGCATTTACTGTATATCATCACTATTAACAAAAGAAACAAATCTTTGACACTACTGTTGAATAGATTTTAAAAAATTGCACATGTTGCACTTTCTTTCTGCAAAATCAGTTCATTTTTATCTCAGTTTATTACTAACGTCTTGGTGCTAATGGAATATATTGCGATATATTGATATATCCCATAATATTCCAATGGTATATATTGTAATATAAGGCCTATTTTGAATATTTTACGTTTGCATGCATGTGGAAGTGGAAGAGCGTGTTAAGCGCACGCAGTTCTAGTTAACTCCATTACTCACTAGATACATTTGCAAATGTTGCACTTTTTCAACGTTCATACGATCTCCGTCCTGTTTTTATTGCTTTAGCATTTTCTAAATAAGCATATTCCATAACGGCAATCAGTCTCCTCAAAATTATATCCCAAAGGGAGAATTGCTAAATAATGTGTTTGGGACTGCTTTTATGTCCCGTCTAATTGTTATAGAACCCGATATCTGTCATCCACACATCATATTGACGAACATCCCAATATTCCACAGCAGAGGAATGATAAAGCTGAGCTGTTTGACCACATTAGCGTTATAGAAAGTGCTGACACGGCACATCACAAAGAAGCTTCGCATTGTCCAATATACGCTGAAAGTATTTAATATTCAAACCAGATGTGTCTCTAACTGCACTGTTTAAAACAGATCCAAAGCTTAAGGGTCCGACAAAACACAAGGCCTTTCATCTGGAAGCTTCTGCAGTCTGAACATTACAGCAGTGTTCGGAAAGAAAATGCCACAATTGTTTGGAACGGTTTATATCGTTGTCAGAGCTGTTGAATTCTCCATTCTGATTGGCCTGAAGGTTTTCTATCACGGCAGCTCTGCCAGTAGTGCAGCTGCAAATCACAGGTTTTATATATTAATGCAATGATTCTAATACGTTATCATTTCTATAGTAACAACTTACACACTTACACATAAACGGGTAAAAACAAAACAAAAAAAACGTGCGTAATCGTTGATATGGTGACGTTTTCAATATTTATGAAAAGAGACTCTTGTGTCAAGTTTACACTTTGCAGTTTCTCTGTAACATGACTAGCTATGTTTTTTTGTCTTACTAACATCAACAGAGAGAGAGAGAGAGAGAGAGAGAAGCTGTTAAGGGAACGAGTATTTACAGCTGCTATAATGTAAGAGAGAACAGGAACTAACTTGTTTCGTGGACATTCTACGACATTAAATGTAACTATAAATGGATAAAAAGTACAAATTATTTTCTATAAAGTAAAAATTTTAAACTTTACGGAATAAAACACTACAAGATGTCCTGTTACAATCATTTTCTGGTGGTTTTCAGTAACTCAGCTTCACGTCGTTGATTGTTTTCCTATAACTGAAAGTCTTGTCATGTTTTATTCCTTAATCCTGCTACAATAAAGAAACATCCATTCTAGTGTTCAAGATGATAAATAGTGCAATATAATAATACTACATTTTACAACGTTGTAGGTTGCTTGTTTTGCCCTTAGGATCTCCAAAGTTTTCATTTTGTCGTTTTTTTTTTAATATTGTAAACTATTTTCAAGTTTTCAAGCACACTGCAAACGAATCAGCAGTTTCGATTTATGGTCACCATTTTTCCGACTTTTCAATCGGATTAAACTTTCAGGACATTTCAGAAAGTCAAGACTTACATTCCTTTATTTTGTAACCAAATACAGCTGCTGAATAAGAGGCTTTATGATGAACGGAATAATAAGATGAGATTTTAACAAGGTAATGATATGAATTCAGTGCTAATTTTCACAATATTGCACATTTTGTAGTGTTTTCTGAAATGGCAAAGTTTTCAAGATGGCGGATTTTACGCTTTGCGGTTTATGCTTTACGCTTTGCGGTAACCTGCGTTTCTTTGTCTTCTAGAGAATAAAATAGAGGCTAGTGAGGGAACGACTGTTTATAGCTGAAATAACATAAGTTATAACAGGAATTAGCTTGTTTTGTGTACATTTGTTGTTCAAAGTGCTTAGTATGAGTGAAGTAAAACAATGTTGTTGTAATAAAGTAATCTGCTTCATCACACACACACACATATACATATATGCATGCACACACACACACCTCTAAAACTATTTTAGCTACAAGTTGTTATACCTGTACCAAATATTATATATATATATATATATATATATATATATGACATAGTACTATTATTATACTTTCACCACGTGTTTCATTAATGGCTTATTATACCGTTGTTACATTTTTTCCTCTTTTGCACCACAGTCAGCATTACCATTACTCCATATTCAATCTGATTATTATAATAATATTGTGCCTAAAATGACTGCTACAATCACTCAAGTGTTTCCAATGTGCACTGTGGGTCACAGAAACATGTAGAAATGCTAATCTTAAACATACATCTGAGACATACTGTATAAGCATACCTAAGAGTGGCTTTCTTAAATTTCCTTAAATCTCCGCACTACATTCATGTACATTGCTGAGCATGAGCACTTTGTTTACGGTGGTGTGAGACGCCCGAGCCACTGCTTCCCTCCATTTCACACTGTCTGTAATGGATATTCAGAGACGTAGAACCTCAATCTAAGACACTCTCTGTCCACGTGGGATGAAAGTTATTCATCACATTTGAACGGTAATAATCATCAAGCGCGTGTTCCTGTTTACGACGCATGTGATGAGACGCATTTGTTTCTACCCGGGGTTATTGATAAAATTTATATTTTTCCATAAGCAGTCGTAAAAAGCTTTAGTGCTCGACTTGAGGGAAAGAGTGAGGACCAGCGGCGTGTTGGTACACTCACACGCTGGCAGATAGATCGAGCGAATTAAGAGGCGAACGCAGCCTCACTATAAACATGTTTCAAATATGATAATGCCAATGAGAAAGGTTCATCTCAAGCAAGGAAACAACACAACACGGGGTAATCAGACGCAAAGACCATCGGCTATCCTTCTACAAGCTGCCCGTGATGGCAGCCAGACGTATTAGAGTATCAAGAGTAGCACATGGAAGTGTGATTTACTCTTGAAATTAAGCATCAAGACAGACAGTCGCTAGCAAAAAAAAATATATAATCAATACCATTTTTTCAAAAGTTTATGAACACCGATACTGACATAAGTAACCTATTTAGTATTAATCAATCATGGGCATCATTTCCACTGTGTATCCATCAAGGTTGCCAGAGTCATTGTTTTTCTACCAAATTATTAAGATTCTGGTTTGAAAAAGCAAGTGCTTTTGGGGCTACTTTAAAAATTGTCAACAGCCGACAAGATCTTGTTTAAAAGCAAATAATCAGAACAAAATCTAATCAATTTTCTACAAACAAAGGGAAAGTGTAAGTGCAGACAGTATGGCTGTGATGTACAGAACCATTTCTGTAGCAAAGATTTTGAACGAGAAAGCACAATGTCTATCCTAGGCGATGATAAAAAAATTAGAAATGCGCGCGCACCATGGTTAACTCATTTCACCTCCCTTTTCTCAAATTTTTTTGGCTAGTTTCAGGGTTTTTTAAGTGCCTCCACCATTTCGTTTTTAGGTTTTCCGTTGATCTGCCTGTCCGAGATTTTCATTAGAGCGATATCTCAACAACGAGTGGTCGAATGTTTGTAGGATTTATATGGAATTATCATTATAACCAGCGGATAAAGGGATTCAGTTTTTGGACTTGGATCGCTGCAAGATCAAATGTCTGAAATAGTTTTTCTTCAATAGCTTTCTTCTTGTTTGAAGTATATTTTAAGGGTATTTCAGGCATAAAAATTAGTAACAAGAAGGATTAGATGTGTTGGTGTTGAACGTGACATCATTGTCCAAGTTCTATTTGTTTGAGATATAGTTGAGGTGGAAAGTTTGCATGGACCTGGCAACCCTGGTGTCCATGCACATACGCTACAAGGCTAATTTTAATTGAAGTGCATTAGCTAGGTTTGTTAGCTACCTCGGCTCGAGATGGCTAAGCATTATTTTCACTTAGCGTTGTCTGTAGACATTTTTCTCACCTAGCTAGCATTTGGTGCTGTGCTGGTTGCTTCCATGTGTTGCTAGCGAGAACTGAGTTTTTACTTAAGAGGTTTTATCAGGTTAAATGTATTGAAGGAAGATTACCATCGTTACTCGTGAAATACATCCAGATCGCCGTTATTTTGTGTCCTCTGGTCATTTGGGCGATGACGTACCCTGATGGAACTTTTTTCATGAGTATGAGTACATTAGCCAGGTATCAGTACCTACTATCTTTAGGTATCCTGGCTAATTTACGATTAGCAAATAAAAAGGATTGCAGATGCAAAAAAGGAGACAGCCCAGATCTGAGGAAAAGAGAAAAAGAAAGAAAGGGATGCAAATTCCTAGATGCTGCCACACCATAGGTGAAATAAGATTGTCACTCTAATGCCTCTCTGAGCTCCTGATGAGCTTGGGAATAAATATGCAAAAAAGGGCTTCCAGGGAGGAGGAGGGGGAAAAAAGAGGCAATCAAGGAGAGCAGCGGCCCAGGCTGGACTATAAATCTTTGTCTGTTTCAATTGCGAGTGTGGCTGAAATGGTGTAAAATTCGAGCAGGGATGTCATCAATTTCTGTTAGCTCCTCTGTGCCTCTTTGTGTCGACACGCCCGCCGTGATTGATTGATTTTGTCACTCGGGCTCGGTTCACAGTATGTTAACATGGAAGGGCAGAGTTGGGTTATGGAGAACGCGTTATTAGAGTTCTGGATGTGACTGGACGCTCATCCGTGACGTCTCCGTCCCTCTGTCCTGTCATTAGCACGAGCTGGGGGACGGTGCATGCTAATAATAATAATAATAATAATAATAATAATAATAATAATAGGGTTAAGGAAGAGGAAGTCGTAGTTTTGTCCGCTGTTAGTTAGCTCTGTTCATATAGCATAAGTATTCACCCCCTTTAACTTTTCCATATTTTTGTATTAGTACTGAAATGGACTTTGACATGTTGCTCTGTTTTCACTTTGGTTAACATTTTCCTACATTACCCACAATGCCGTACTACCTGCTGATAGTGGTGCAGTGGGATTGAACTGTTGCTTCATGTCTACCTTAAGAGACAGATGCAGCGGCGCTTTAGCGCTTTAGCCTCTCCAGCTTTTTTCACCTCCTCATCTGTACACTCTGCTCAAACAGATCAGCTTGCAAGGCTTAAACGTTCATGCTAATCATCTAAAAGAAGCAGTAAGAAAAGAAGCTCGTTTGTTTTTCGGAGCTAACACCAAAACCTGACCTTTATCACCACGTAACTGCTCTAGCAATAACAACATCCTCCTATGACATCTGCGCTACAAAAAAACCGCTAACTTCTCACAGGGATAACAAAAATACAGCAACAAGCACCAAAATTGCTAAACAGAGCACAAATATTTCAGTGTAAACATATTTAACGCGTTTCAGGGTGGGGTTTTCCTTTAAAGATCGGATTTCTTAGGACTTTAGATGCGTCTTTTGCTAAAATGTCAAAGAAAACTCCAGGGCTGGGGGTTCGAATCCCACCTCCGTTCTGTGTCCATGGAGTTCACATGCTCTCCCGGGGGTTTCCTCTGGGTACTCCGGTTTCCTCCCCCAGTCCAAAGACATGCACTGTAGGCTGATTGGCATCTCTAAATTGTCTGTAGTGTGTGAATGTGTGTGTGTATGTGTGTGTGTGATTGTGCCCTGCGATGGGTTGGCACCCTGTCCAGCGTGTCCCCCGCCTTGTGCCCCGAGTCCCCTGGGATAGGCTCCAGGCTCTCTGTGACCCATCTGAGAAAATGAATGAATGGATGGATGGATGGATGGATGCAGGACGTAAGAGTCACAAGTCTTCTAAAGTTCATAACAGACTTAAGTACAGTAGCTTTGCGTATTAATATTTCTGTCATATATGCACATATGCAGTGTGTGTCAATTCCGTACGATAGAACTGAAGACTTACAGAAGAGTCTAAAAGCTCATGAATGTGATCGTTGCACGATTTATCTCCTCTGCTCACCCTTACTCGAAATAAATAAATGAATAAATAAATAAAGAAATAATTCGTTCTAAACAATTAAACACATACGGGGAGAGCGCAGTGTGTTTGCGGTAGGTGTGATAGGCCTGCGATTGTTGATAGGATCATGTGCACATGTGCTATCACACTAGCGGTGGGAGAGAGTCCAAGCAAGGAAACACACTTTCGTTTTTAAACCTGTTTGGTGGAAGTCTCACCATGAGGCCCGAGCTAAAGTGAGACTCGCGTTTCCTGCTTTTAATTGGGCTCGTGTTTCTCCCAGACAGCGATCAGGAGCGCCGCACAAAGAGACAAGGTTGGCAAACATTATGCAGCTTGTGTGTGTGTGTGTGTGAGAAGTAGAGATGAGATAATGCTGACACCACACACACACACACACACACACACTTCTACTATTTTAGTTACATGTTGTTATACCTGAACCAAATCTTTCCCTCACTCATCTAAAACATTCACTGTACATTTATTTTTTTTTTAAACGATTTATTATTTACTTACTTATTTACTGTGCCTAAATATTTATTATTAATAACTAAATATTATTATTATATTTCCTTACTTAGGTTTTCATTTAATTTGACTTTTTTAACTTGATGTCCCTGAAATCTAATTGTGCCCTTAATGATCACAATGATTTATTTTAGTTTTTTTTATTTATTGCTTTATTTACTTATGAACTTACTGTAAATAAATATAAAACTATTTTATTTGAATGTGTAGTTTATTACTTATTTAATGAAAATTTTGATATATTTATTATGTATTTTTTCCTATTTGTTACTAAAACCAATTCCTACTCTAAACACATCTTCCTCCCTCCCTCCCTTCCTTCCTTCCTTCCTGTTCCTCTCTCAATCTCACTCTTTTCTTTCTTTCTTTCTTTCTTTCTTTCGAAGATGGCCATGTTGGACAGCTAGAATTCTCTCTCTAGCTTTCTGTTTCTTTCTTTCTTTCTTTTTTGCTTTCTTATGTTACATTACTTCCTCTCTTCCTTCATTACTTACATACTGAAGCTAAAACCTCATCGGACTTTCTCACTCGATTGCTAGTTTGCTTACTCACTTCCTAAGTTCACAACTAAGGTTACTCTTACTGATCAAATTTATTTATTGATCCATCTGTTACTAAAAGTAAGCATACCAGCCTTAATCCAAAAGTAAAACTTCTCAACCAGGAAACTGGGAGGTTTATCTAATCTTACCACAGCAACTCTTGAAAACTGGTGCTGCTACCTATCCTAGGCTCATGCGGACATAAGAATTTATTGCTTTTAATGCACACCAGGATATCAGACGGTTCTCGCAACCTTAGTCAGGGGAACCTTTAGATATTCTAGCTGTGGTTGACTGGATTAGAAGGAGTAAACAGACATGGACTGTAGCACATACATATATAAATTACTCTGATATATTGGCATGTACAATGTCCTGCTGCTCATCACATTTTCAAAGCTTTGCAGCTTGTCTCAAACCATTCAGAGAAATAGCAGGTTCTGGACAAACGTCCTCCTTCAGCTTCACAAGCACGTGCTTCTGAGGCTGTAGGACGTGAAACCATCACCAAAATGGTTGGTGGTATATTACATCTACAGCTACACCACTACACCATTCTTGCAAAAGATCTTCCTGTAACTGGTGATGGTTGTGTAGAGTTGTCTAACAGACCAGTCCAAGTGTTTACATACTTACAGTAAGTAAAACCTAATCTTACCTTCAATAGTCAAGATGATTTTTGGGTTTTATTTCATTATTTATTTACTGACTTTCTTACTTACTGCACCTGAAATGTTTGATCGCAATAAACTATTTTACTAATCTGTCTGATTGATTAATTGATTTTTTATTGTACCTCAAACCTAATCTTAGTCCTAATGATCAAACTGATTTATTATTTTAGCTGTCTTGATATTAATTATTGAGTATGTACACATTCATACTTACTTACTTGCCTGGGTTTGGGTTTATATCTATAACCTTCCACTCAATAATCAACAGGATTGATTGATTGATTGATTGATTGATTGATTGATTTATTATATGTGACACTTTTTTTTTACTTAATTATTTGACTTAATTTTTTTCATTATTAATAATTTTATAATGATTATTCATTGTGAGCGTCTTTAATAAATCAGCATATACATTTTCTTTTACAGTCAGAAAAACCCAACAATTATTTCATGCCTTATAATTCTTTTGCATATATATATTTTTTCTTCTAACACTGGCTCAGCACACAGTCAGCATGTCTCTGTACTCCTGCCTTTGGAGATGTCAGTGGTTTGTTAGATTGAGACTCGGCTTCACTCAGCTTCCAACAGACTGACTTTTATTCGGAGAGTTGGGAGGACATGGATGAGGAAGGTCAAGAGATCAGACATCATTTTCACGGACTCGCTTTCCCGTGTGTGTGTTCCGTGCCTCGGCTTCATCCCCTCCATCCCCATTAGGTGAGGAATCCTGGCAGATAATTTGTTTAGTAAATGAAACAGATGTCTTTTTTTTCTGTATAGTTTTTTGGAGTGCGTTCCCCGGGGGGGATTCTCCTCCCGTCGGTCCGGCGGGTCAGGCGGAACACACCCGAGGGCTGGTTGGAGGGAAGAAAAATAACAAGGCGCGGCGAAGTGCCTGGGGACCACAAACATCATTCACATCTCCCATAATCATCAAGGCGATGCTCGGATGCCTCCTTAATTTACATAATACCATCCTGACACTTTTACTCCAGCTATCCATCACGGCAGGATGAGGCCTTTCTCCTTCCTGTCTTTTCTCCTCTCCCCGATTGTGTCTTGTGTTTATCTGCCCAAGCACAAATGATTGATTTCCCACTGTTTCTCCCCCTTATGTTCAGCAGATATGAATTTTTTTTCCCGCGGAATGATGAAGCACAGACTCAGCTAATAATAAACAGAAATACGGTATTCAAAAAAAAAAAAAAAAAAAAGACTTTTTCACTGGTGTCTGTCTCACTTTGGGTTTACACGAGGACAAATGATACATCAAGTAATTGAAGCTTCTTTTCTCAGTGCTTAAAAAGGGCGGCTGTTTATTTCTCGGTTTTGACATGATATCATAAAAATGTAACATTTGTTAAAAAAAAAAAAGAGAGAGAGAGAGAGAGAGTAATGCAGAGTCAGTCGCAAATACGTTCCTGTCTATGAAGAGATAAAAATGTGACCTGAACATGGCTGTACACACACACTGCATTAATTTTACGTGCATCGTGACCGATAGAATGATTTAACACTGATACTGATGCTACATTATATGGCTAAAAGTATGTGCACCCCTGAACATCACACCCATAAGTACTTGTTGAACATCTGATTCCAGATTTAGTCCCTCTTTGCTGTTACTAAGACTTCTGCGAAGTCTTTCCACTAGATTTTGGAGTGTGAGTTTTCCGTAGGGGAAATTCAAGAAAACAATAGTGTTAATTCCACCCCAAGAAAACTCCAAAGCAAGACACTGTACTAAACTAAAGGCTAGCTAGCTGAGGCTACATCACAAATTGCATGCTTCTAGTGCACTTAGTGCATTAGTGTGTGAAAGAAGCGTGGAAAGTTTTACACACTCTTCACGATGGTTTTTGATTCTGATTGGTCAGATGGTGTTGATTAATTTTCTAATTAATCTGCAAAGCACAGGTTTACTGTATGTTAATGCACTCATTATCATTTCCACAGTTTTAGGAAAACGTGTGATATTGTTAATATGGTAAAACTTTCTGATAGGAGATGCTTATTTAACATTTATGTAAGGAGTCTCCAGTGTCAGCACTTCAAGAGAGGGAATAAAGAGAGGCTGGTGAGGGAATGAATGTTTATAGCTGCTATAAAGTAAGTGAGAATAGGAGCTAACCTGTTTTCCAGCCATTAAATGTAACTATAAATGGATAAAAGTATTCTTTAATAAATAATGACTTGCAATCAGTGGGAAATTGCTGTGGTATAACAGGAATAAAACATTTCCAGACATTATTGGAAATTAATCAACTTTGTGGTAACAGTAACTCCGCTTCAATACACCACCCTGTGGTTGATTATTTTCCTATAACAGCACTTCATGAAATGTATTATTCCTCCTTTATCCCATCTATAGGCAGAAATCATAGGCTATTTTGAGGAGACCATCCCGTGTTTCCAAGTGGGAGTTGAGGGGGCATTTACTTTGGAGTTACGAGCTTTAGTCGAATGTAGCATAAGCTTATTTCAGTGACCGGCACTGAGATAACAGGGTATATTGAATATTATTAATCAGCAAAAAAAAGGAAAAAATAAATTTTTGGTTAAATTAATGGTGGAAAATATTGCAAAAGATTGAAATTATGAATCAGTGGTCAAAAAAGGAAAATAAATAAATAAATAAATGAATAAATATTTTTTTTTACTGGTGATTACAGTAAACAGCATAAAAGCTACACAACTGATGCTATTTACCAGGGTTAAAACTAGGCTTCGTTTGAGCAACTACACACTTAATAAATCACTAAAAACAATAAAAACATGTCTCTCTTATCTTGTTCTGTATGTACCGATGACTTTATACTGAGTTTACATGCTGAAGGACGGTAAAACATGATCCCAACGCTGGAAAGGTATTAATTAGAAGGAGAAACAAGTTCAGGTGATAATAATCAGCATTGGTGTGGGGGAGGAGTCAGAGTCATAGCAGACCAATCAGAGAAGGAGGAATCTGCCTGCAGGCACCTAACATGTTTCAAAAGAGGTTTTTTTTTTACATGCTAAATCGGGGTGAAACACTTTGTCTTCGCCAACAAGAAATAAATACATAAATAAGTGAATAAACTCCTAGTGTATGAAAGTGGTGGACTAGTGTGTGTGTGTGTGTGTGTGTGTGTGTGTGTGTGTGTTTCATGAGTAAGCTGTCGGAAAAAAAAATATGGGACACTTTGCATATTTTTTTATTTTTATATTTTATTTTTGGCAGGCCCAGTCTTCAAAGTTTCCCTTACGATAACGAAAAACCATTAGCTGCTGTCAAAGGCAGAAGAAGAGAGATTATATTTTTTATTGAAATAAGATTAAAATGATAACTTTGACTGCGGCCTCCACCTGATAAAATATTTCAGCTCATAAGCTGGTTGTAGGCACAGGGATTAGAGGAGAGAGAGAGAGTGAGAGAGAGTGAGAGAGAGAGAGAGACGGTGAGGGGGAGAGACAGAAATTCATAATGTATAATAAAACAAAAGGCGTCATGGGAAATAACACTGGTACAGTATTCAAATGAGAACATGACGTAATGCATGTGCAGGATATAAATGGTTTAAAATTTGTAAATGACAGTGTGGAGGGAAGAAAAAGGTCCAAATGTGAGTAGGACAGTGAGGACAGAGTGAGGACATGGTGAGGACACTATGAAGACACGGTGAGGACACGGTGAGGACACTATGAGATTACTATGAGGACACAGTGAGGACACTATGAGATTACTATGAGGACATGGTGAGGACACTATGAAATCACTATGAGGACATGGTGAGGACACGGTGAGGACATGGTGAGGACACGGTGAGGACACGGTGAGGACACGGTGAGGACACGGTGAGGACACTATGAGATCACTATGAGGACATGTTGAGGACATGGCGAGGACACTATGAGATAACTATGAGGACATGGTGAGGACACTATGAGATCACAATGAGGACAGAGTGAGGACACTTTGAGGACAGAGTGAGGACACTTTGAGGACAGAGTGAGGACACTATGAGATCACAATGAGGACATGGTGAGGACATGGCGAGGACACTATGAGATCACTATGAGGACATGGCGAGGACACTATGAAATCACTATGAGGACATGGTGAGGACACGGTGAGGACACGGTGAGGACACGGTGAGATCACTATGAGGACATGTTGAGGACATGGCGAGGACACTATGAGATAACTATGAGGACATGGTGAGGACACTATGAGATCACAATGAGGACAGAGTGAGGACACTTTGAGGACAGAGTGAGGACACTTTGAGGACAGAGTGAGGACATGGTGAGGACCCTATAAGATCACTAGGAGGACACGGTGAGGACACTATGAGATCACTATGAGGACACGGTGAGGACACAGTGAGGGCACATGAGAGGGAAAGAAAGATGAAAGAAGTTAGTAAACAAACTAAGAAAGAAAGAAAGATTGAATGAAATCAATAAAGAAATAAATATACATGTGTATAGAGAATACATGTGCTAGTGTAGATGTGTGTGGGCTTTAGAGAAGAAGAAGAAGAAGAAGAAGAAGAAGAAGAAGAAGAAGAAGAATGAATGAATGAATGAATGAATGAATGAGAGTATTTGTTTAAGTGTACGCATGTGTGTGTGGACTGTAGAGCAGAATGAATGAATGTGTGGAGTGTAGCACAGATTGTGTCGTGATGGAGAGTGTGTGTGTTTGTGTGTGTGTATGTGTGTGAGACGGCTGTAGTGAGGCTAAAGGAGAGAAACGCTGTGATGGAGTGTGTTTGTAGTGTGTGTGTGTGTGTAGTGTGTATGTGTGTGTGAGATGGCTGAAGTGAGGCTAAAGGAGAAAAACTCTGTGATGAAGTGTGTTTGTAGTGTGTGTGTGTGTAGTGTGTATGTGTGTGTGAGATGGCTGAAGTGAGGCTAAAGGAGAGAAACTTTGTGATGGAGTGTGTTTGTAGTGTGTGTGTGTGTGTGTGTGTGTGTGTGAGTGAGAGAGAGAGAGGGCTGTAGTGAGGCTAAAGGAGAGAAACCCTGTGTGTGATGTGATCGTCCCTCTGCACCTCTGCAGCTTCTTTACAACACATATACCCACTCTCACACACACACACACACACACACACACACACACACACACAGAGCCTGTGAAAGACGAGCTGCAGTGACGGATGTCCTCTGTGACCCTGAAGGTCAGTCAGTGAGGAGCTCAGACATGGTAAAGCTAACAGCTAACAGTTCACAGCTAACAGCTAACAGCTAGCAGAATGTCACCTCCTGAGCCTGAAGCCGAGCTGAAACACCAGATCTACAGTCAGGATGATCATGTTATCAGCGATCATGTTATCAGGTAAAAGGATCTGTTCACGCTGGATAAATTCTGATTCACAAATGATTCAGGATCTCATAACTAATTAGCATAAAAGGCTAGCATTAAGGTTTGAGAGAGGGGGCGGAGTTAGCACCTGTAGCCTTTAATGCTATGGAGTCAGTATGTAGCATTTACAAACAAGGCGCTAGCTCATCATTAGATAGAACACTGCTAACATGATGTCACTTCAGGCTCATTGAGTGGGCGTGGCTAAACAAAAGTTAGATGACAATCAACATTTAAATGGGCGGACCTAGACTAAGACCTACACATTAAAGCGGGTCAAAAATCCAGAAAAAAAATGTAAAAGGGTGTAAGAAAACAAACAAACAAATGAATGAATGAATGAATGAATGAATGAATAAATAAATAAATAAATAAATATGTTCATATTAATAAGAGACAGATGGTAACAATGGGAGGAGGGAATATAGATAAATAAACAAATAAATATGTGAATGAATGAATGAATGAATGAATGAATGAATGAAAATGGGCAAAATGGCAAAAAAAAGTGACCAAAAAGCGTGTTTTCTATTTATTTATTTATTTATTTATTTATTATGATTATATGGATATTATGAACTCCATATAAATCTTGCCTTATTAATATTTGCCTTATTATATTTTCTCTCCCTGTATGTGAGTAATTATTCAGGATGACACTCGTTTAAAGGAACACACGGTCAAAACAAAACACACAGATACACACATATTTTAGTATTTATTTGCCCTGTAATGACAGAAACAGATGGCAACAACAAGAAGGTTCCTGTTCATTCAGAACACATCACCTTATCTTTCCTTTGTTTTTTCCCTTCGCTTGGTTGAAGCTCTCTTAAAACTTCACTTTTTTCCGTTAGTGCTGATTTTAAGAGGCTTGATTCTCTTTATACCGGTGGTAAAAATCTCCTCTGACATCAGCTGCGTTACTGTTATTAATAGAAAGATAACAGATAGACAGATAGACGTCTCACCAAGTCTGACATATTTTGGCTTTTTTTTTTTTTTTTTTAAATTTCTTTTAAAATCTCACATCACACTGAAATCCTTTGGTGCATCGCAAACACATCATATTTTGTTATTCCTTTTTCCCTTACGGTAAAATCCTCTGCATTTGGATTAAATGTATGGAAAACACATGAAGGTGCATTTCACCATGATGTGCACGTGTGAACTCAAGCGATCACGTTAAAAATTTTTGTGAGAAAATCACGTCTGAAAGATGAAACCACATGCATTTCAAAAATGAACATGTAAAAAATAAATAATGTGGTAAAAAAAACCCTTAAAAATAAATGAGTCATATGAAAAAGAAATCATGTGAAGAAATGAACCATGTGAAAAGTCATTTTAAAGAAATGAATCATTTGAAAATATATGAATCCTGTGAAAAAAAATCACGTGGATAAAATTAATCATGTGAAAACAAATGAATTGTATATATTTTTAAAAAAAATCACGTGATGAAATGAATTGTGTGAAAATAAAGAATCACATAAAAAAATGAATGATGTGAAGAAGTGAGTCATCTGAAAATAAATGAATCATGTGAAGAAATTCACATGTGAAAATATGAATCGTAAAAAAAATCTTGTGGATAAATTGAAGTGTGTGAAAATGAAGGAATCGTGTAAAAAAAATACATGTACAAAATAATTTAAAAAATGAATCGTGAAAAATCACATATGAAGAACTGAATCACATGACAATAAATAAATCATGAAAAAAAGAATCATATGAAAAGCAGCAACATGTGGAACTATGAATCGTGTGAAAATACATGTATTTACATGTGAAGGAATGAATCATGTGAAAATGAATGAATCATTTTAAAAAATGTGAATTGTGAAAAAATGAATCATGTGAAAATTCACGTGAAGAACTGAATCACATGAAAAGAAATGAATCATGTGAAAGATCGCATGTGAACAAACGAATCATGTGAAAATAAATGAATTGTGAAAATAAGGCACGTGAGAAACACATGCATGACACATGAAAAGTTCACTACACGTTACTTTTGGTGTAAATGTGAAGTGTCTAAAAACTGCATGTGCAGATTTCATATGTGAATCGTGTGAATCGTTTTCTGTAAGGGTTCACAGCAGAGTAGTTTGTGTTTCTGAATCGTAATATGTTGTTAAGATCTGACCCTCCAAGAACCAAATGTTACATTTCATACCATTTCTCATGTAAAAGCATGAAGGAAGCATTCAATTATATATAAAAGCGCTCGTCCCTGGCACTACCAGCTCGTTCTGTCTGTGGTCACATGTCCATAAGCTGTTTACAGTATGTGTCAGGAGTCCAGTCTACGGTCCGGCTCTTGCTAATGAACTGGAAGAAGGAGAGATGGAGTAATGAGAGAAGAGGAGAGGAAACAGGGTGGCATCTGTGCTCTCTGGTGACCCTCTCGTCACTCTCTCGTGCCAGGCCAGGCTGAGCGTTGACACATCAGATGAAGAGATGAGGCGGTGGGAGGGAGTGGAGGCGGGCCAGGCCACTCTCTGCGTTTCGCACTTGTTTAACACCTCATTCGGAGCAGGGAGCCAGCCGTACACTACTCCTTTTCTCTCTCCCTCTCTCTCCCTCTCTCTGTATCTCAGTTTGCCTCTCTCGCTCGTTTGGACCTGCGTCATCTTTGGCCCCAGACGTCCACCGCTAAAGAAAGTGGGCGCTGTTCTGAAATCAGAAATCTGTCTCTTATTGAGCAGAGTAATCTTGTGGTCGGCTGTGTTTGACAATGTTTTCTGAATGTGTAAAAGACATTCACGGCATTTTTTTCCCCCTGTAAACCAACAAAATTTCTACTTTCCTCTCCTCGTCAGCGTATCTTCTTGTTTTAAGAAGGCTATGGGAATGCACACTGTTGCTAGCTTTGGACTATCATAACATTAATACTAGCATTGCCACATACTAGTGGCAGTGATTGGCCAAGCAAAAGGGACCTAAAAACCAAATTTCACCCTTAAACACTGAAATTATAAACATAGTCTGACTGTAGAAAAGCACCAGAAAGGCAAAATATCTAGGCGGTCTAATGATCTGAGGTGGAGAAAGTATAAAACAAGTAGTTAAAATGTTAAATATTAAATGCATGAAAAGTAAAAAAGTGAATTATTCTGATTATTTTTTTATTTCCATGTGATCTCGCATGTTAATAATAAACTTTGAACATTTTTGAATCAGATGAGTAATCTTTTTGAATCAGTAAACTTTTGAATCATTAAACATTTGAATGAATAAACTTTTGAATCATGAATCATTTTGAAACAGTACATATTTGAATCAGTAACCATTTTGAATCAGTAAACATTTGAATCATTAAAACTCTGAATCATTAAATCATTTTGAAACAGTACATTTTTGAATCAGTAAACCTGTGAGTCAGTAAACTTTTGAATTAATAATCTTTTTTTGAATCAGTAAATATTTGAATCAGTAAATAATCGAATCAGTAAACCACTGAATCAATTTAAAATTCAATCAATAATCCTCTGAATCAGTAATTCTTTTTGAATCACTAAACTTATGGATCAGTAAATCATTCAGTTACTAAACCCTTGAATCAGTAAACTTTTGAGTTAGTAAACATTTGAATCAGTAATCTTTCTGAATCAGTTGCCTCTTAACTTTCTGAATAATTCGTCAACAATTATTTCTGAATGGGTCTTGTTTGGGCTAAAACTGGTGTAATGATGTACAGACAATAAAGAATGAATTGTAAAGTAACATTGTGCAAGTTTAGTTTTGTAAAAAAAATGTAGATGACTAAGTATACATGTCAAATGTTTTATATATACACAGGTAAATTGTAAATCCCACAAAATTCTACTTAAGTACTTAAGAAGTAAACTGATCATATTTGATACAAATAACATTGTATGAACAGCTAATAAGCGTAAGCCAAACCCTGACCATAGCATTAACGCTGCATACATACATTACTAATCATATGGCTTATGAATCATGAGACGGTGTCGGTGTATCTCAAATTAGCATGTTTACTCACTATGCTAATCACTAATCTTTATTTTTCCAACACTCTTGTTATCACTGCGTTATTCTTACAGATACACTTGGCGTTAATGCCGAGTGATTTGCATGTTTGGAGACTGGTGAGTGTGAGTGCCCATCATCCCCATCATCATCATCATACTATCATCATCATCGATCAGATTCCTCTACTGCTGCAGGTCTCGTTTTCTTTGTCCTGTGTGTATAATCAAGCCAATCTGATGGCTATTGTATGCCACCATGAGCACAATGAGCCTTGATTGGTTAGGAGAGTTTAATTAAAAACCACACACACACATACACACACACACACACACACACACACACTGGCCTTTGCATAGCAATCGCATAACTGGAATGCGACTCTCGGCATTGTGTACATGAGTCATTTAAGCCATAACATGACAACATGCTACAGCAATCTGCTTGGCGAACCTGTCTAATTCTGGTTTTCTCATTCCTAAATCTTTGCACGCTTCCCTCTGAAAACAAAAATGAATCCTTCCAAACCTTGTCAAGATTTCCCCCCGAGGCCGCCCCCATGGGCCCTGAAGCTACAGATGGACAGAGGATCCTTCCCTGCCTTCCCACTAGTGCAAGGCCCATGTTTTCTCACGTTAAATTGGACTGGTCCGAGTGTAGCGCGATTCTGGCCCACCGAGCGATGGACACACAGCTCTAGAGGGATCCCATACTGATTGAAGTCACCAGGGACCCTGGCACAGATATTCGGTCGCCCGTATCTATATCCTATGATGGCTTTTGCTGGAGAGACACCATCTTGAGTGTGGATGTGAGAGCAAACCAGATGGGGTCTATTCACACCACTTTGAGACAGCAAGAGTTTTTAGAGGCACCCTGCAGCCACTTCTTGTTATCTTTTGTCACCAATCAAGTGACATTTTTTTTTTCTTCCTCCCCTTCTTCCACCGTGGGTGAATTCTCGTGTTTTAGAGTCCGTGAGCTTTTTCGGCACACGAATGCAAAACTGAAGTTCATTTTTAAAAAGGTGACATTGGGAAATTAGGTTCGTTTATACCACAATGCTGCTGAATTCTGATCTCGATTCTGATTGGTCAGAAAATAACTTGATTAATTTTCTATAACAGCAGCTCTGACAACAGTTCAGCTATAAATCACAGGTTTATACTGTATATTAATGCACTTGTTCTAATACATTATCCTTTCTATAGTCACACTATTAGGAATTACGGTAATGATATAACATTTAAAATGCGTCATTTAACAAAGAAAAATATGGTAAAGCTTGCAGGAAGGAGATGTTTAATAAACGTTTATGGAATGAGTCTCCAGTGTCAGTGCTCAGTCAACCCTTATTTGAAGTTTGCGTCATAAAAGTGACTGTCAGTTCACATCCAGTGATAAAAAAATGATGTGTTATCATTGCCAGTGATTGTCATGCTATAATATTTGATATCACATGCTAATTTTTGCTCTAAGGAAGCTGTGATTAGCATATTTTATGACAGATGTTATGATACATACTGTAATTCAGAAAACTGTCATAACATACTAATTTCTGAAGAAGCCCAGCCTTGGATGTTTCTATTCAGGCAAAATCTGGCAACCTTGAAGGTGTGAACTGGTGATTTTAATAATCTAAACTGCCTGTCAAGGAAATTAACTTGAGTGCGTGTGTGCGTAACCCGACTCTGAATATGAGGAACTTTCCTTATAGATATTGACAAAACTTTTAGATAAAACTAAAACTATAAATGCCTTTGTTTTTGTAGCACAACAAAGGCAGAAAAAGAGTTTCACCAGCACTGGGTGTGTTTTTTCTTTCCTGAGTGTTTGAGTGTATGTGTGTGTGTGTGTGTGAGGGAAAGCGAGCAATGCCACAATGTCACAGCTGACCTGTGTGTTATTTCTAATACAGACGAGTCGCTCTATTCAAATGAGCATGTGAGCATTTTGTGTGTACAATCCAGCAACATTCAAACCCATTTTCTCTGGGACTGATACAAAAAAGAAAGAGAGAAAGAAAGAAAGACTCAACCTGCTGCTTTAAAGCTGAAAAGAATAGCATCTCAGAGACGTGAGGTTTCAACCCTGAACCTCTTTTTTTTTTTCTTTTCACAAAAGATGCAGGATCTCACCACCACTTTGTCCATCATCAATAATGGATGAGAGTTGAATGGTGTCCACTTATGGCAGAAGAAACGACCTGGATGGTACAAGAGTGCACTTACGCCTGTGTGTGTGTGTGTGTGTGTGTGTGTGTGTGAGACTGCACTACATGTCTGAGCTGTATGTTTAGCCCCATTTTTAACTTAACTGTCATTATTCTTAAGCACTGCCATCATCTCTAATGACAATAACCCTACTCAAACGTGTATCTGTGCAAGAGCGGGACACATTTAGGGCTCTGATGGTTAAAATCATTCAGATCCTTCCAGAAAGACTTTATGAGTTTGCAAACATGGGATCAGTCACTGCTTTATCTGCTGGTGGATCCAGAGAACACCTATGCTGGGAATACACCCTGGACGGGACACCAGTATTTTTTTTGGGATGGGTGGAAGGACATCGGAGAACCCAGGTGAAAAGTGAATGTGGGTTGCAGTAGAAAATAAGGACCAGAAGGTCAGCAATTAGAAATATCCCAACATGCCTCCAAGATCTGCAACCATTGGAAGGTAGTGACGTATAAAGGGATGGGAATTAACGGGAGCTTCGACTCCACCACTGGGATAAGATGAGTTTCAGGATGTTGTCCGAAACCCAACTTCAGGAACTAGCATAGTACAAATAGCAAACAGAATCATTTATCTACCACTTTCAATAATTGGGTCATTCTCAAATATGTGGTGACTTTGTGACCAGTAAAAATTTTCAAATTTTGGAATATATTTTCAATGTGAGGATAATAAAATTCTTTTTTGAATGGAAAAACCATTATTCTTGACCTCAAATGTGGTGCCATTACTTTAAGTCATTGGTGTCGCAGGCGTTACCATTTTTCAAGATGGCGTCTCCAGCGTCTCAAAGCATGCATCATCAATTACATCATCAATAAATCATTCTATAAAAAGTATTTTACATGGAGATGGGAAATACACAAAGTGTAACTCCAAAGATACACCAAAATTACCAACAAGAATAATAGAATTTATAAGGAAATGAATAACTTACAGCATGTGAAGGGAAACTCTAGTGGTGCTGGTTGAAATGGCCTCTCACTTTTGTGAACTTTGACCCTGGAAGCACTCATCTTCAAAATACTATCTGTCAAAATACAGGTAATGACAAGAAACGCCAGGACAAAGCTTCTTTTATTTATTATTTATATTATTAAAAACATATTTTAATCTGGTAATTTAAATATTTGATAGACCTTACACTCTGACATTAGACTGAATAAGGAATATTTTACAAATATCACTTCCATTAACTACTAATGAATACTGAATAATCACATGTTAGTAAATAACAATAAAATAATAATGCCAGGTTTTAATAAGTAAGTTTAGAAAGTATCTAAATGATGCCTACAGTATAATCTTAAGGTTTCTAGAAATTATTTTATATTATATTATATATGGAGCCTTTAAAAATGTTTTCATTCACATTTACCTTAATAACCTAATGCACAGATACATCTATACCCTTTTATTCATATTTTCAATTCATCTCACAAATTAGTGAGCATATGAGTTTCGAGTTGAATTTTCACTTTATGTACTTTTTCCTGTATTTTTAATAAGGAAGGAAGGAAGGAAGGAAGGAAAGAAGGAAGGAATTCAGTTTAAAAAATAAAGCTTAGTAGTTTTTAACAGAAAAAATATGAGATGGGATGAATATTGATATCAGCTGATACTCAAGGTTTCAATATCAGTAACAGTATTTGAAAAAAAAAGTAGTATCGTGCCATCTCTATATTTAACGCATGCAAAAATTTCATTGACGTTATTTCCTCCACTTTCTTAACATGTGACATAATTCTTTGTTAAATCACCGGCAAGGTGAGGGGGGCGTGTATGTCTGAAAACCTCTAAAACTTTTTCATCCCTTGGTCAGAAATACAGAAAGGGAAAAAGCATGTGTAAAACTCCCCAAAATCACCCAAGTCCACTGAACCAGTGCTCAATAATTTACTAGATGATTATATAAATAATAGTTTAATGAATCCAGCAAATGAATCAAATTTACGCTCTGATTCAGACTCCACAAACAGATTAATAGGTGTGAAAGCAATATCCTGAGATCATGTCTACTTCTCTGACACAACAAAATAAAAAAAGTGAGTGTGATTCTAGCTGCACTGTGTCATGTGGATAAAGATCACACTTTGTGGATTTTTAATGCTTACACATAATTACACACCTGAGGAGTCATATGGTCATGGTCGAATAGTAAGGACTGGAGCTGTAGGGAAAAGAAGAAACTGGATCTTGTGTGTGTGTGTGTGTGTGTGTGTGTGTGTGGCGCCAGTTGTTTCAGATCGGATCAATTTCTGAACTTAAAATACATCATTAAATTACACATACTTTATATTAAATAAGACTAACCATTGTTTACTTGGTCTCCTTATTACCATTCTTAATTTAATAATTAACATTTTTGATGCAAATTTCACCATATGATGATCAGTCAGTGTCATAACAGGTATTTTTATTTTTTTGTCCTGGTTTGCATTTCTGACACGAATTCGTCTCTGCCTGAAAACATGTCAAATTGCTTGCCAAGTGTGTGAGTGGCATGTGGTTATGTCATATATGTGTCCTGTGCTCCCGTTCCTTCAGCCACAGAGCCGCTGATGCTTATGTTAATCATAAGAACTTGAATGAATGTAATTATATCATGTAATATTTATTTATTTGTTTGTTTGTATAGTTAGAGCTATAATGCATCCCAATACTCACATTAGAACTGGAAGGTTATTGTGCGATATTTATGATTATTAGTGATTTTCTGCAAACTGACCAGCTTTTGAAAGTGATACGAGATCTTTGTGTAATTTTAATAGATACAATAGAAACAACAGAATGAATATTTTTCTCATTAATGAATAATATTAAAGTGACCAGAATGCTGCGAGAGCCACGATTGAGCTCTTGAGCAAAACCCGCAACCATTCACCTTCTCTTTTTTATCCTTAAGCTGGATTTTTTTCCTTATTGGGATAAAATGAATCAAAATAAATACATGTAAATATTTTTATTAGTAGTATTTTACAAACAGGAGCCTTTGTTATCTGTCTAGACCCCAGAGTTGTAATAAGTGAAATTATGGGATGCATATGAGGGGTCTCAGCTTGGCATACGCAGGCCAATAAAAGCCCCCTTCTTGATTGCCATTAGTGGACTTGGCAGCCGTCCGATGTGTGTTATCTACTTCAGAGGAAACGGCGGTGCAGCTTTGGGGCGGCAGCCTCCTAATTTGCACATATGGAAATGCTTTTTCTCGCCATTCCACCGCCTCTGTTGTGGCCAGATGGAATTAGAGAGTGCTCAGAAGCCGTGAAGGCAAACACATCAAAAGGAGAGGAGAGGTGAGGAGAGAGGGGCTGAAGGGCTGGGATATTTTTTTTTCCCTTTTTCTTTTCTTTTTTAATCAGAGTCCAGAAGGCAGGGGATAAATAAAGAAAGATAAACAAATACATTCAAATGTGAATTGATGATAGTCTCATTTGTGTACTGCTTCTATTTTATTTTTCGATGCATTTCCATCCACTAACTCTATGAGAAAATTCTGAAGAAGATGCAACATAATTAGGGGGAAATTAATGAAAATACCCAAAGTGCATTGCTGCCATTGGCTCTGTCTGTGTCAGCGTGCGTGTCAATGAATTACCATCTCATGTTCTAGCTGGTGTATAACATGAGTTATGCCAAGGGAGCAAAATTGGCTCTGTTTGCTGGGTGGGAGGGGCATAATCTCGGTCCTCTGTCAATCAGAGTGACACTAGCCAATCACAGGCATCTGTGAGTGCATGTATATGGAAGAGGGCAGATAGCGCTTTCCTCTGAGTGTGTTACGCTGCCCTGTGATGCAGCATGACCAGCAGTTCGAGAAAGATACAGTTGGTTGGCCTCACGTGTCTCAGAGAAGCACGTGTTAGCACATCCTCAATTGGTAATTGCTAGCTGGTAGCTGGTGGGTGGGAATTAGGAGGTGACCATGACCAGTTGGGAATGTTTCGATGTGATTCACAGTCTCATTCTGATATCACTAGACCAACTTTTGCCTCTAGGCCAAGTATAAAAATGTTTCCTTTGCTATATATATGTTTTTTTTTGTCAAATTTCAGGCATTTTGCAAAATTAGCATTAAAGAAGAGGACGGAAAACTGCATGATGTGTGTGGAATAAGTGTGCGTGAGTGAATGCACTGGTGTTCGAGGTGGGATGGTGACCACTGCACACTTCTAATGATATATAAAGGCGGGAGACCTCTGTCCTGTTGGGAGAGGAAGGGATTATTGCAGATTAGGCTACATGTGAAATGTCAATGTTCATTAAAACATACCTGCTGCATCTGAGTTCCCTTTTACTCATCCATCCATCCATCCATCCAACCAACCATCCAGCCATCCTCTTAAACACCCTGCTATACATCACAGCTTTACAACATGTGGCCTTTTTCTCAGGCTCATACACACTTGGTGTATCTGTGTACTTTTTGAATTGATGTTTTGTGTAATACTCAGTGTTGAAGGCTAGGCTAAGTCTTAACTACATCCGCATGTTTTATCATTTAACTCGCTGTGAGCTCCTTCAGTTCTCCTGCCAGCGTCATAATTAACATTCAGCCTTGTGGAACAAGCCTTTTTTCCCCTCTCTTCTTTAAGAAACCACCACCAGACTAAACAATTTCATTGAAATTAAGCCAATAAAAAAGTGACTCAGCTAAGAATTATGCACATGCGTTAAGTGACCCACTGAAATATTCGCTAATGTATTACAGCTATGCAGGAAAGTGGTGTGTACAGGAAACTTGTTGAAAGGCATAATGTGGTAGTTATGTGATAAAGACGGCAGAACAGTATTTGCTATTCACTATCTCTTCATGCACAGATCAACACTCAATACAGATTATTATTTCATGCACTGAAACACTGGAAATCTCCAGCTCGAACTGAATGAGCCCAAATGGGTCTCACTGAACAAATGGGTTCACTCAGCTGACTCACTGAATGAGAAAGGAGCGAATCTTGGTCATGACTGAAAGATTCACTGACTCAAACACTGACTCTTGGCATAACAGAGGAACGAATCTCTTTCATGATCAAAAGATTTGAAGATTCGACTGATTCACTGAATCGGACTGAAAGGAATCTTGGTCATGACTGAAAGACTCACTGATTCAAAACACTGACCTGTTGAATGAGAAAGGAGTCAATCTCAGTCATGATGAAAAGAGTCACTGATTCAAATGACCCACTGAACGAGTAAAAAGCAAATCTTGGTCATGGCCAAAAGACTTGCTAACTCAAAACATTGACCTTCTTTACCACTGATTCAGCTGACCTGCTAAATGAGAAAGAAGTGAATTTCAATCGATATCAATATCAAGTCAGCGAAAGATTCACTGACTCAAAGACTGACTCATTGAACAAGTAAGGAATGAATCTTACTCAACTGAAAGATTCATTGACTCAAACCCTGACCCTCAGAATGAGAGAGAAGTGAATTTCAATCATTAGATTGAAAGAAAGATTCACTGATTCAACTGACCCACTGAATGAGAGAGAAGCGATTCTTGGTCATGACTGAACGATTCACTGACTCAAAACACCGACCATCTGAATGAGACAGAAATGAATCTCTATCCTAACCGAAAGATTCACCGAATTAAACACTTATCCACTGAATGAGATAGAAGCCAATCTCAGTCATAACCAAAAGGATTCACTGATTCAAACACTGACCTGTTGAATTAAAGAGGAATGAATCTTAGTCATGATTGAAAGATTCACTGACTCAAAACACTGACCCTGTCAATGAGAGAGGAGCCATTTTTCATTCATTACCAAAAGATTAACTGATTCAACTAATCCACTGAATGAGAGAGAAGCGAATCTTAATCATGACCGAAAGAGTCACTGACTCAAACACTGACTCGTTGAATGAGAGAGGAATGAATCTCCATGATCAAAAAGGTTCAGATGCAGATATTTACTTAACAAAAAGAATGACACAGTTCATGGTAGTAACTGATACCGAATCATTCACCTTAGTGACTTGCTCAAAAAGAGTAATTTTCTTAACAATTTTTTTTATGCTAACAGAAATTTGAGTCAGGATTAGCTTTCCAATTAGAACACTAGCAGCTGGAATAACAGATTTAGGATATTGGACCATAAATAAGCTATTAAAAGAAGGAAAAGGTGGAAAAGTAAAGAGTTCTTCACATTATTATCTAGTATTTCTCAGTAAACTGAAAAGAATTGTCATGATGTTCATACCTCACTCAAATTTTTCTCTTCATTGCTCTGACAAAATGCATGCTGTTTAACAGAATTACCCATGCTGCACTGTGTTTGTCAGGAAGGCTCTTATGGGATGTCAGGTAAAAGGCGAATCCTGACGCTCTGACAGCTCGGAGGGCTTCAGCTCTCAGCCAAGAGTCGAACGCTAGGTCGCTGTCGGCTTGTTAATGGCACTCATTAGGCCACAGAGTTCTGCGTTTGTGCACCGACGGCTGCTGAGCCCTGAGGGAAGAGAAGTGCTAAGACCTCAGAGACAATGATGCTGGAAGGTTTACGGCATTTGTGTCAGAAATCAGCATCACGAGTTGCCTCGGAACTGTATGGCTTCGTCTACAGTCGTGTACAGTTCTCATTTGTCTCTGTATGACTTAAACCAAGACTGTCTCCTCTATTTATGTCATATATTTATAACGTACATTTCATTTATATATTTATCTATCTGTTTTTAACAAATGCAAATTGAGTAGTTTTTTTTTTTTTTAATTGCATGGATGCCAAACCTACTTTCGCGCCTTAACTGAGTCAGTGAATCTTTCAATCATGACTGAGATTCGCTCCTCTCTCACTCAGTGAATCAGTGTTTGACTCAGTGAGTCCTTTCAGTCATGACTGAGATTCGCTCCTCTCTCACTCAGTGAATCAGTGAGGCAGTGAATCCTTTTGGTCATGACTGAGATTCGCTCCTCTCTCACTCAGTGAATCAGTGAGGCAGTGAATCCTTTTGGTCATGACTGAGATTCGCTCCTCTCTCACTCAGTGAATCAGTGAGGCAGTGAATCCTTTTGGTCATGACTGAGATTTGCTCCTCTCTCACTCAGTGAATCAGTGAGGCAGTGAATCCTTTTGGTCATGACTGAGATTCGCTCCTCTCTCACTCAGTGAATCAGTGAGGCAGTGAATCCTTTTGGTCATGACTGAGATTTGCTCCTCTCTCACTCAGTGAATCAGTGTTTGACTCAGTGAGTCCTTTCAGTCATGACTGAGATTCACTCTTCTCTCATTCAGTGAATCAGTATTTGAGTAAGTGAATCTTTCGGATATGATTGAGATTCACTCCTCTCTCATTCAATGAGTCAATATTTGAGTAAGTGAATCCTTTTTGCCATGACTGAGATTTGCACCTCTCTCATTCAGTGAGTCAGTGTTTGACTCAGTGAATCCTTTCAGTCATGACTGAGATTCACTCTTCTCTCAATCAGTGAATCAGTATTTGACTAAGTGAATCTTTTGGATATGACAAAGATTCGTTCCTCTCTCATTCAATGAGTCAGTGTTTGAGTCAGTGAATCCTTTTGAGTCATGAGAGTTTCGTTCCTCTCTTCTTTAGCAAATCATTGTTTGAATCAGTGAATATTTTGAGTCGTGACTGAGATTTACTCCTATCTCATTCCTTGAGTCAGTGTTTTAGTCAATGAATCTTTTTGGTCATGCCTGAGATTTACTTCTTCCTCATTCAGTGAGTCAGTGTTTGAGTCAGTGAATCCTTTGAGTCATGGCTGAGATTCACGCCTCTCGCATTCACTGAGTCAGTATCTGAGTAAGTGAATCTTTCAGTTATGACTGAGATTCGCACCTCTTTCATTGAGTGAGTCAGTGTTTTAGTGCATGCAATAGTAACCAGTGTTACTATTGGTGTAAAAAAAATAGTAACCAGTGTTAAGATTGGTGTAAAAAAAAAAATCTCTTTTTCTAAACACTTTTGGACAATCCATAAAACTGAACGAATCATGTAGCTGAACAGATTTAAATTGTGGGATGTGTTTGGAATTAAGCCAAGATGCGGGGTTAGTTACTGGTTAGTATTTGACACTATAAGTATTTAACAGTAGTACATTAATCATGAGTAAATGCAACATAGTCTCACACTTATGCAGATTTGTAGGCTTGAAGTTAAAAATCCAAAATCCATCTCTGGTTGTTATTGCTTAATTACAAATATAATATTCATACATTTTTTGCAGACTCTCCACCATCTTATCAGCATAATGATGGTAAATCTAACGTTGATTGTCTGTGAGGCTTGCCTGCCATTTTCCTTCTCTCCGTCTCTCTCTTCCCCTCTGTCCTTTATTCCCCACGGTATGCTAATCAGAAATTTTGTAGGTACAAATGTTGTTGTGGTCCTCGCGCCCCCCGTTGGACCAGGTTGAGTGGCAGACGGAACTTGTAATAGCAGGTGTTACCGTAGTGGTGCTGAACAGCTTGCGAGCTCACCCAAGTTTGGATTTGTCCCTCAGGGACTGCCATTTGAATAAGCCGGAGCTGAAGGTCCGACTGTAACCCACCCCGACAGAAGCTGTGCACCTTTAATTAGGCAGAGAAAGGAGGAGTAAAGCAGAAAGATTTATGTGGAGTCATCTGAGTTCGGGCAGAAATAACTGCTCATTTCAGGCCTGGGAAAAAGTGTAGCACTGTTTGCATTTAGTCATTTAGAAATCTGTAAAACCAGAAGCATGAGAATGTCTGTAACGATGTTAAAAAAGTTGCAGCACTTTCAATTATTTACAGTGGCTAAAGAGATTAGTATTATAAATTGTATTATTTGTGTAGATGTAAATACATAGCTCGAGCATTTATAACAATTAGTCTGCTTGCTACAACTCAGCTAAAGCTGTGGTCATGACTCAGGAGAGGTTTGAGGATCTATGTTTTGGATGATTCTTAGGCGAAAATCCAATACACAGTTAAAAAGTCAAGGTGTTGTGGAGGGCAATGGTCAAAACAAGACTGAGCGTGAAACAAAATTCAAGCAAAAATAGGCAAAATTCAAAGAGTATTCAAAGAACGAGGCAAAATACACAAAAGATGATCACTAGATACCAGACTCAGGTTGCTCAGGAGTTGGCAAGACTTCGCAATGAGTGTTAGATTAAGTTTGTTTTATATACTGTGTAATCAGGAAGTGAAATAGTACTTCGGTGAAGAGGAACTCTGCTGTGGAGGAGGGAAACTTTACCTGTGAATTCACAAACCTCGGTCTTGTGAACCAATAGAAACCAAGTGGGTGGGCTCTGTGGTCAGAAAAAAAATGGAAGAGCTGGGTATTATTAAAACAGCATCAACAGACTTTACTTATTGTTCCTTGTCACTCATCTAAAAAAAAGCCCAAAGCCCAAAAAACAAACAAACAAATTATACTATTGTACTATAGCAGTACCATACCAATGACAATTTTGTACATTGTGAATTTGAGCTAAGTAAGCTAGCTAGCTTTCGAATTAGCAATGTAGGAAAAATTTTTTACCAATAATTAAGAATCACATTTTAGTGTTCAAAGTTACTTAAAAATGTACAATATTTGACTTTTTACAGAAAGGAAGTGTTTTCTGTTTTTTGTTAGTAGAAATGTGAAAATAATTCTGGCGAGCAGAAAGAGGACCAGAAGCTTCCTGACTTTGGGACATCCTGAATTTCGCCTTTGGCAGCATTAGTGATGTGGTAAGCTGGAATTTTTCTTGTACAAAAATATTTTTTAAGCATGTTAGACAGATGTGGTCTAAATCTGTGCAAGAGGAACGATGAGCCATCAGCTGTGCCACCCTGTCCCACGGCTCCTGAAGCTCCACGGGAACGCCCCACTGCGGGCAGGGGCACGTTCATGCATCAAAGTGACCGGTGGCGCGGTGGTGATGGAGCGTTGCAGTCAGCCTCTCGGCTAGCGCTGGCCTCCTCCTGCAGCACGAAAGAGGACATGAGGGATCGTCATCACGGCGGGGCAGGAACACGAACAGGAGGATTCTTCAACCCCGTCTCCTCCTGTTGCCCTGCCTGTCCCTGGAACCTTCTGCACGACAAATCCAGAGGTGCACCTCCTTCTCATGACCTTCTACCTCTGGTCTTGGTGATTTCACTAACATCTAAGCAAATATGGCCTTTACTGCTGCACACGCCGGGTCCAGATCGGTGAGAAAGCAGGAGTGTGAGGGTACGAGCGGACTGAAAAGCCTGGGGGTTGGTTGCCATACATTGTGGGAACATAAGGTGTAAAGATGGGACAGTAATTGGGGAGGCTTTTGGGTATACCGAGTCTGACCCTTGATTTAATTAAATCAATTTAAAAGCAGCTTCTTGAATTAATTAAATGCACATCGCTTCATGGCAACCCCCATCCCCGGCTCCGGTTCACTCTTTCAATAAAGCGCCCTGCTTCTGGTCCATTGTTTCACACGAGACTGATGAGAAGTGCAAGGGCTTAAAGAGAGAGCTGATACATGGTGGAATTTTAATGCAATTATCACCAAACCACGATTTCCACTTCAGTGCTACTGTGAAGAGAAATATCAGGAATATTGATAGCAAAGCAGTAATTTGGCAAAAATAAATCTAAACATTTTTCATTAGATGCCCATGGTTACTTGGTTGAAATAGAAAAATATACATAAAAATATGCTGGAGTTGATAATTAGAGCTTAATTCCAATTTTCTCATTTTTTAAGTCAATATAAAGTTTGTTATCGTAGCATCTAGTTCCTCATACTGTATAATTCAAACTTTTAAAAGATAAACATAAACAAAATATTGGAAGGTTTTTGTTGATATGAATGAGGAGACGTTTATTTAATATTGACAGAAGGAGTCTCTAGTGTCAGTGCTTCATCATTTTCAATACAATTTACGAAACAGGAAAGTCTCTGGGACTCTGAGGAGTTTAGCATTTCTTGGTAACATGATCATCTGCATTATTTTTAATTTAATTAATTTAATTAATAAGGGAACGACTTGCATGTGACAGCTGTAATCACGTACTGCAAGTGAAAACAGGAATTCACTTGTTTCACAGATACTAAATATAACTATAAATGGATAAAAAAATTATTTAAAAGTACGTGTCGTTCTGTAATTGCTAAAAATTATAATCGCTGCAAAATTGCTGTTGTATAAAAGGAATAAAACACTTCAGGACATCCTGTTTTAGGAAAATAATCAAAGTCTTGGTGGTAACGGTAACTCCGTATCATCACACCACACTGTTGTTGATTATTTTCCTATTACAGCATGCCTCCAGATGTTTTATTCCATACTTAAAAGATTACAATAGCAAACTTGCATTTCTTCCATTTCTTAATTAGTCTAGCTAGCTAAAACATTTAAAATACATATTTATTTACAGTTACAAAATGTTGACAATTTTAACTTGTTTTATCACACTCATTTTTTTCTCTCAAAAATTGGACTTTGTCATGGCAACAAGGAAGCGAGTGTCATGAGTTTTTACCAGTTTTACACACAAAAAAAAAATTAAGCATTTTTTCCAAAGGAAAATCTTTAAACCATCCATAAATTGTTTGTCCGTTGTAATAAAAAGGCAACTAATATTCAATACATTGTTGATAATCTCTAATTATAACATAATTGAACTAATTTATAATATAATACCACGCTGACCACTATAACAGTCATTACAGAAAAAAATCCTCTTTTTCTTCTAAAAACATCATCATTTTTTCACGTTATTGAACTCCGGACTCCAGAGATCTGTCTCAGCCAGAACAGTGCACGAGACGAAGCTCTTTGGTAATTACAAACATATCCATGGAAATCCAGCCAGATATTTCCACATATCCCATATACGCAGCAGCGGGAATATTCCTCCCGAATCCCGGCTGCAAGTAAAGATGTTTTACATGTTGTAGAGCGTAATACATAATGCGCTGGAAATTAATTTTTCATGCTACATAAAAACACGCCGAGTGACAGCGGATCGAACCTGGTGTATTGTACAGGCAGGATTTGGAAATCGTGATTATTAAGGGACAGAGGATCACGACTGCAGGTAGAATATTCAAGGCAATATTCTGCGCTTCTTTCGCCGTGTCGCTTTGTGCGATTTTTGCTAATCTGATCAGCTGTCCTCGGATTGCTTTTAAGGATCAGTGAAATATTACACTGCAAACCGGCAAAGATATGAGCTGCTGCTGGAGCAAGGCACATTTTCTGGCCTTATGTCCTTCAATTTTAGAAATACACAATGGCAGGAAAAAAGAAAGAAAGAAGCAGTATACTATAACCATGTGATTTATCATCTATCTATCATTAACCTACAGCATTTGGGATTTGTATGGAGGACTTATCAAAGGTTAATAATAAAACATTTTAATAAAACATCTTTTCTATAGGAAGAACATTTGTGGAAGGAGTCTCCAGTGTCAGCACTTTGTCATACTCAGGACTGGGGTTTCCAGTAACATGACTATCTACGTTTTTTTCCAAGGCTGGACAGGGAATGACTTTTTATAGCTGCTATAAGGTAAGCGATAACAGGAACTAATTTGTTTTGTGGACGTTCCACAACATTAAATGCAACTATAAATGGATAAAAAGTACTATGAGTCATTCTGTACTAAAAAACCCTTGTAATTATTAGCAAATTGATGTGGTATAAGAGGAATAAAACATTTGGTGCCATGCTGTTGTAGGAAATAATCAACTGGTTGGTCACACCACACCATGTCGATGATTATTTTCCTAAAACAGCACGTCAACAAAGGTTTTATTCCTTCCATAAAAGATTAAAGAGTTCGGAAACTAACATTTCTGATGTTTGTTAACTAGCTTAGCTAGGTGAATAGCTAACATGATTAAAATATACAGTATATAATTACAAATTTATTTACATTAATACAAATTCAGGTCAATTCAGGATATAGTGTTGTCTGTATTAAACACGTTTCTGTTGTTAAGTGGCAAAATTTTGACAATTTTGTCTCATCACTAAATAATTAAATGTAGTTATAAATGGATAAAAGTGCCACGTGTCATACTTTAATAACTAAAAACCTATACCATGGTGTAAGAGGAGAATAATCTACTTCTACTTCTCGGGATGTGAAAGTCAAATCAAACCGTATCACCTTGTTGATTTTTGTCACGTCCTGTTTTATTCCTTATGTAAGGACTGTAATCTAAAGTAGGACGCTGTCTCTTTCCTCACTCGGCTGTTTCAGCTTGGTGGCTCGGTGGCTCGTTGCCCTCTGCAGCGGTGGGTTTAGGTGTGACAGCACCCATGGCAGTTTTACTGGTGACATTTTGTCATCTGTTAAATGCACAGGGCTACTCAGGGGGCTAATGAGGAGCATTTTTAGTGATCAATAAATCATGTGTTATTGATTTTTTTTTCTCCCCCTAAGCTCGCTTCTGTTCTCTGAAAGTCAGCCGCCTCCCAGGAAGACCATAGCGAGGAGGCTGGGAGCAAATCAACACCAGCTGCTGACCAGTCAACGACGTCACCCTGAAAATCACCTGTTTAACAAACTGCATGCTTTCGTATAATTATTGCATAAAGGATTAAAACAGACGAATAAAGAACGAAGAAAGAACAAGAAAGAACTACACATGGGACAACAGGGAGGAACGTTTAATGGAGTCTACTTTCATATGTTTATTTATTAACCCCTTATATGTATAAAAGCAATTTTGAATAAAGGTTGAAGAAACAAAAAGGATCTCTTAAATCTCAGCAGACTTGAACCTTTCATTTTTCTTTTTCAACATTTCTCTCCGAGTCATAACTTCCATAAACGACTCAAACTGAGTCGGAAACAAATGAGCGTCAAAGCAAACCAACCAACTATGTAATGAAGCATGGCATTATGGTGAAGTTTTCTGTAAGGCGATGTTTATTTAACATTTATGGAAGGAGTCTCCAGTACCAGTGCTTTGTAAACAGTCTGATTTCCTTTTTCTGTGATTTCTTGCTAACATGACAACCTGTTTTTTTTCTCTCATTAACTTAACGAGAGAAAAAAAGTGAGGTGAAGGAACGACTGTTTATAAACACTGTAATGTAAATGATAACAGGAACTTGTTCCACAACATTAATTATAACTATAAAAGGATAAAAGCTATGAGGCATAAAAACCGTAATAGTCGGCAAACTGCCGTAGTATAAGAGCAATAAAACACTTCAAGACGCTTTGTTATTGGAAAATAATTAACTTTGGAGTGGTAGCAATAACTCCGCCTCATCAAACCAGCATGTTGTTGATTATTTTTCGCATAAGCGCACAACACAGAGTGTTTTCGTCCTTACCTAACAATCTTGAAAGTTCATGACTGAGTGTTATTTTTATTTCAGCTTTTACTGCGGACTAATTTTATATGAAAATACGGTTCTACGAAGCGATAAAGTGTTTGCTTAAAAGGGTAGATAAATGATGGCCTAGGTGCATCTCAGTTTCCCACACACACACACACACACACACACACACAGACACACAGACACACACTGTACATTGCTGAGCACTGTGACATGTCATAGCTTAGCTGTGGCAGGGTTATTAAGACACCGTGGCAGGGGTAGACATCTGCTCCCGCGCTGATAGAGTTCCTCTGAAGTTATCTCCAGTCCTCATCGCTCTGAGAGATAGCCGCGTATGCCAGTCTGCAGCAGGAGAGGAAGTGCCACACTAACGCTGCACCCAGCACAGGGGCCCCGTGGCCATAACACACCAAGAGCGACAACTCCAACACACACACACCGAGAGGGCAAACACAGATAGAGAGGGCCATACAAAGAGGAAGGGGGACTGCAGGGCGTCTCACAGCTTATCAAATCAGTTACGGGCAACCATAACGCTCGCATCAGGAACGTACACAGCCATGCGTGCGCAACCGTTTCAGCTTCAATAATCACAAGTAGTCTAAAGAGGAGAAGGTTTTTTACTGCACTTGTGCTTTTCATCAACACCTTGTAAGAGCTAAGTATATTAGTGCTAGTTTCAATCAATATTCTTCTCATATAATTAGCCTAAATAATTCATATAACATATAACTACATCACTAGCAAACGATATCTTAAGTAAGGAATAAAATATGATGCATGTGGTTCTAGGAAAATAATCAATAACAGTGCAGTGTGTATGTGTGTGTGTGTGTATGTGTGTGATCAAGCGGAGTTACTGTCACCACCCCGAAGTTGATCATTTTCTAATAACAGCACGTCCCAAAGTGTTTCTTTCCCTTTATACTGAATATAATAATTTGCCAAGGGTAAAAAATTCTTTATTAAAGAATGACATAATTCCCTACTGGAATGTCTGTGAAACAAGTTCACAAGTTATAACAACTATAAACAGTCATTTCCTCTTGGTAAGAGCTCATCTTATGACTGAGAAACCACAAAACACAACGTTGTCTATCCTGAAGACTTTCTCATGCATGGTGGAAAACTTCAAAACATTCAAGTCACAGCTTTACTGTTACAAAGTGCTGACACTGGAGACTCCTTCCATAAATGTTAAACAGACATCTCCTTACAGAAAACTTCACCGTATCATCAATTACACATGATTTCTCTTAATAATCCTTTTATGTGGAGCGTCTGCCATACACGTTCCTTTGAATTAGTTGTTGCTATGGAAACCATAATATATTTGAACAAATACATAAACCTATGAATGTGAATTACAGCCAGAATGACTGTCAGAGCTGCTGTTCTAGAAGATTAATCAACACCTTTCGACCAATCAAAATTAAGAATTCAGCAGAACTGGGGTTTATGGATTCTAAACTCCTCCCAATTTCAAATTCAGTTCAAATTCAGGAGTCTCTTGGTACATTTAATGGCATGCTGATAAATGAAAGATAAATATCAGTTGAAATGCTTTATGACTGTTTATAGATGGTTTATAGCAGGTCTAAAGAGGACTATCCGAATAAAGTGTTAGAGAAATTTGTAATTTGTAATCCATACGCTGCACAAAATGATATCTTAGCAAGTGAAGATATCTTGAGTAAAGGAAAAGTTATCTAATATTTGCCATTATAAGATTATTACTACTGCATTTCTAGGCATATTAGCTATCTATTGGCAAATAATTTAGTTTTTTTCTAAAAAATAAATGCTTGAAATAAGCAGAATTATTTAGCAAAACTAGAATAAGACAATTTCAAGCTTGAAATGACCAAAAATAAGTAAAAAGACCTTAATAATTTTATATTTGTTTAAAAACTATCTAATAAAGAGATATATTAGTTGAATGTTGTATATATTCAAGAAATCTTTACATGTAGTGTTAAAAAATGGCATGTGTACTTTCATTTTTTAAAATATGAGTAAAGGAAAGAAAAAAAGCCTGTTAGGGTGCAGTACCTGACCTTAATTTCTCTACAGTTATGAAATATAAATATGAATGAAATTAATTATTAGTTAAACTATTGGTTATTGTGAATGATGATGGAAATCAAGTAAAAAAGACCAAAGGAATAGTTATATTTCAGTATTATTACATAGCAGAGGCAGTTGAATGTACTGTATCTACTGTGGGAGGGGCATACTGTGTCTCAATCCCCTGTCAATCACAGTGACACTAGCCAATCGTGAGCTTCTGTGAGCTCGTGTATGTGGAAGAGGGCGGATAGCGCTTTCTTCCGAGTGTGTTACTCTGCCCTGTGATGCAGCATGAGCAAGAGTTCGAAAACGATGCGGTTGGCTGACTTCACACACGTCTCAGAGGAAGCACATGTTAATATATATAATTATTATATTATATAATATTATGTTATATAAGTTATATATAATATAAGTATTACTCTATCTCCACTTTCGATATATGCTTGACATGTGGAACTTTTTCTGCTCCCTCATTCTTAAACCCGATGGCTGTATGGAGTGCTGGAGCGAATCACTCGCTTACTGAAGAGGATTTTATTCGCTCCGGCCTCAGGCTACAGCGACCTGACCTGCACTTTCATTTAGAGAACTGAAATAAACTGAAATAAAGTATAATTACAATTACAAAGCAGGTCACACAGCCCTGATCATTTACTTTCCCAGGTTCTGATGGAGATGTGTTCTCTTAAAGCTGTTGTTAGACTGAAAGCCAGGTACCACCCCCACATGTCAAGCATATATCTAAATATCAGGAACATCATGTTTTCTATTACAAAATTATTTTTTTTTAAAAAGGTTATTTAATTATGCATATTAGATTAAATATGCACTAATTTGCATATTTTTTCAACAAAAATAATTTCACTTAGAGTGATTTTTTTTAGTTTTATTAGTTGATCAGATTTTTACATAACATTTTAATCAGAATAATTTAATTTAATGGCATTATTTAGAAAGAAAAACACTAGGGCACTACTAACAAGTGCATATTTTGCATGGTTTGATAAATAATATCAAAATTGTACTATAAAGATATTAAGAAAATCTTACCATTGTATTTTTTTCAAATAATAATGTACTTAATATTTATTCTCTTTTCTGTATTTATTTATCTATCTATCTATCTATCTATCTATTTATTTTTAATTTCTCTCACTCTGAGTGGCTTGATATGTATATTATTTTCCTGTCTTAGATACTAAAAAAATAAGAAAAAAAAAAGAAAAGGGAAACCAACAGATTCCCAAGAACTAAAGAATTTACAGCACGAATAAGCTGTAATAATAATCCAATATTTATAGCAAGAAAAAAATAAGCATTTTGTGTGAAGTAAATATATATATATATATATTGCATGGTTTTCTTTCAGTTATCCATAAGAAACAATGACATGTCAATCATTTCCAATAAATAAAGAAATAAAAAAAATGTAAATAAATAAATAAATAAAGATTTAAAAAAAAAAAAAAAAGTTGTTAGTTTGGAAAGGTTTTTTTTTTTGGAAGTCTAAATATTTACATAATAAGAGATATGATTGCATTTTTTGTTAGGATTGATTTTATACTTTTATTTAAACTTCATTCTATATTTTATAGCTGCAGTGTTAGTGATGAAAGTGTTTGTGTTTAGGAGTTTAACTGAATTTAAAAAGCTGTGGTTTTGTGCACGTTTTTAGCTATGTATTGTTTCCGGTATTTTTTTTTCTAAAGTGCTTCAGTTAAAAAAATTCATTATAAAGCTGAGTACTTTTTACAGAAAAAAATATCAGATGGGTATCAATATCAGTTAAGACTCAAGGTTTCAGTTCCAGAAAAAAGTGGTATCTTTAGCCTTCCTTGATTATGTTGCGTGCTGGAGTGCTGTTATAAACTCTAATAAAGTCCATGCATTAAAAGCAGTACAGGACAAAATCTACAAACTCAAAGCCACTTCCTCCGTCACATCCTTTGGCCTTCCTGTTCAGAAACAAAAGCGGGGGCTTGTCGAGTCGACCAGCATGCTCTAATCGTGCGCAATTAACAGAGCTGAGAGGAGAGGGTGCGATGCCCTTTCCTTTGGATGAAAAAATATAAAGGTTAAACATTTATGAACAGATATAAATCAGATGACACCTGCGAGGCTCTAGGGGTGCCGAGGGCTTTGCCAGCTCCAGCCGGGCACTTGTGGGAGAAGTAGAGCTCTCCTCTGGCCGCTGCCTGCCATCCGCCTTCCTGTCCTGCCGAGTTCCCCCTAATTATCCTCATAAATGTATATGTGCAGCCGCAGGAGATCTCACGGGATTACACACTGTGTGTTCAGCAAATTGGCGAGAAGACTGCTGGTCAGAGGAGACTGAGATCCGGCCGCGTAAATGATCTCTACACCTCAACACACACAAACACACACTCACACACACACACACACACACACACACATTGAGGTACATTCTGAAACTAAAAGAGTGTAGTGTTGTCTGTATAACTACAGAACAATTAAAGTAGTCTGTATAAATATTGTATATATATATATCAGTCTATATAAACAGGAACATTAACTCAATGAACTGAATCTTCACTTTACACTAAACATTATACAGCCATTTTTCATTCAATATGGTCTCAAAAAAGGTTAACTCCAGAAGTCTGATGGTTCTTCAGGGTGTCCCTCAAGGTTCTAGCTTCACTCCAAGACCAGAATCTTTTCCTCTGAAGGATTTTGTCCATCCTAGGCCCACTTTATGTAGATAAGAACACTTAACATAGCCAAAGAACCCTTCAGAAACCTGTGTTTCTAAGAGTGTGTTCAGTGCTGGTCAATTCTCGATTCTTATTTGCCATCAGGTCTTGATTAATTTTCCATAGCAGCAGCTCGGCTGTAATTCAAATCCCAGGTTTATGTTAATGTTCTGCGTCTAATAGGTTATAGTTTCTATAGTAACAGCTCATTCACAGGGACTTGTATAGCACAGGGCACATAAACTAAGCCTAATAATAAACAGAGTAAAACATGTGTTGTTATTTAAAAAAGTTTTCAGTAAGGAGATTTTCATTTGACATTTCTGGAAGGAGTCTCCAGCGTCACGGTAACACTGGATTTCTGACACGGAAAACTCTTCAGGACAAAGGAGTTTACACTCTGCGGTTTCTCGGTAACATGACAAGCTGCGTGTTTTATGTCTTATTAAGTTCAAGAGAGAAAAGGGAAAAGAGAATGACTGTTTATAGCTGCTATAACGTAAGTGAGAACAGGGGATAATGTATTGCATTGAATGTAACTATAAATGGATAAAAAGTCATGTCATTCTTTAATAAATAGAACAATTAGGGAACACCTGTGGGGTAAGATGAATCATACACTTCGGAACATGCTGTTTTTGAAAAATAATCAACATCAGGGTGGTAACTGTGACTCCGCTTAATTACCCCGCCCTGTCATTGATTATTTTCCTATAAATGCACACCTCATTTTGAGCTTTACTCTTGGGTCTTTAACATGTTTCTGGATTGGATATACAACCATTACAAACTTAACCGTATTGAATGAGTGTGTTATTTAGTTGTCTCATTTTGGCAAGTCTAATTTCATCTCTTAGATAAATAACATGAATGTAGAAATTCCATAAACGTCTGTTTACATTTAAAAAAAGTAGAAGAGGTTCCACGAACAAGTGATCCCCATGTCAGAAGTTTAGACTGTGAAAATTTGTGACCGATGTGCCATGATTGATCTAAACTATTTCATGGCCTCCATGTCAATCCGTCTGAAACTGAACTTCCTTCTATTACATGCCGCTGTAGTCCATGTTTTGATGTTCAATTTCAAAATGAGCTAAAGTTCAGCCGAGGGAACAAGCCGGCAATAATTTCGGAACGGCGCCAAAGAGATAGTTCCGATTAAAACATGCGACTCTCATCTCCCGCAGAAGAACGGCTGAATGGATATCAGTTAATAAGTCATATTTAGTCGTTTTGCTTGGGCACAGACAGGCGGAAGTTGCATAATGAAGTTCTTTAACTTTTAATTGGATATGAAAATGAAGATCATTCACAAGTTTCACCAGAGGGAAAGTTAAAAAAAAAAAAAAAAACACAATGGTCCAAATCTACAAACCAAAATACACCACTGGGATTCATTGTAGATGAGTCATGAAGTGAATGAATGAATGAATGAATGAACACCCTTAACTTTACTGATTTATATGCAGGTTAATTATACAATTATTTTATAATTAATCTTGGCATACATAGAGTATTTACTACTTTATACCACAGAACTGCTGAATTCTCCATTCTGATTGGTCAGAAGGTGTTGATTCATTTTCTATAACAGCAGCTCAACATTAAATGTAATTCTAAACAGGTAAAAGTATGATGTGTCGTCCTTTAATTAATTAAAAAAATAATAGTAATTGGCAACTTGCTGTGGTATAAGAGGAATAAAACACTTCCTTACTTATTCCTTACTCATCTAAAGTCAAGAATGGTAATAGTTCCTTCAAATTTAATTAAATATCATTTATGCATGTTCCTACTTAGAACCCATGCCTGTGAGCAGCTGAGAAATGTACTGTATTCATGCAAAGGTATTTGTTTATCTTATACATTATTTACTTTGTGTTAACAATTATGGCTAAACGAGCCCCTTAAATGATACGACTGGCCATAAGGAGAAGAAAGAAGGTCGTCTGAGTAAATAAGCACTACATCCTGCTTTAACTGCTACTGAGTCCCTTTGTGGTGATTAGCCCAATCCCATGAGGCAAGTGAGTTAGCAGAAGCAAAAGCTCTCTAATGAGCTGAGCTCTCGCGCCCTGCTTCGGCGTCTCCATCCACACACGCACGCACACACACACACACACACACACACACGCGTGCTCTCTCTCTCTCTCTCTCTCTCTCTCTCAGTGTCCCTACAGAAGCCAGTGGCAGAGCGGGAGTCCCAGGAGGGGTCTGTGCTGCACCTGTTCTCACCGTAATCAGTGCATTTCTGTAGTCCGTGTCCAGGTGTAGCCAAGCGTCCAAAGATCAGGGGTATTCCAGTCTGCTGGGGCTCCATGGTCTTGTTTTTCTGTTTTTCTTTCCTGCTGCACCCCATCACATCTACTTCCTGCTTCCTCTCAGCCCAAACACAATATGAGAAACGTATTGCATATTACATCTTTTTATTACATATTAGAAATTGGTATCTACAGTATATATAAATATATATTTTTAACCAAAACTACTCATCGTTATTTGAATTGTCTTTAGCAAGTTGTCACAAAAAATTGCCTTCAGGATCAGTAAAGTTGATCTTACCTTACGAGTTTCACTCATCATGTTTTGACTGTTGAGTCTCACATATATATGCAGCCATATTTTATGCTTTAAACTCAAAATCAAGCCCAAATCTTCACACACTTCCTGTAAATCACATTGTTAAGCCCAATAGGCCCATTTTATATAAACAACTCTGTAACATCATAAGGAGCAAATGTAACTTCAAAGCGGAAAAAGTGTGCAAAGGAGAAAAGTAATTCCAGTTATCCAAGATGGCCGCCTCCATTACATTTCAGCGATCAGCTATGCAATGAAGTTTTGTTCATATTTATGAATGGCAGTAAGTCACACTGTGTCTTAAACCACATCAATGTGTGTGAGACATCACTGAAAAAGTGGACGTGGTTTGAGAGCCCTTCTGGAAAAATCACATGATTATGAGGAATATGGTATGATGTGTGGAATAACAGGCACATTTCATGATGTTATGCACTGAAATAAATGCATGTGATGCCATGTGACATTCTGTACAGGTGAAAGAGAAACATGTGAAAGAATCAGATGTGGAAAAAAAAAATGAAAAAATATAAAAACGCAAATCTCACCAAGACACCAAATATGTCTTGGCTAATCGACTACATTTGGGGTTGGTGTAAAATTTTGGTGTAATATTTAGCAAAATATTGTGTCATGATGGGTTTTTGAATCAAATCCAGTAAAGTATAGAATAAAATAATGCATAGTATGGGTGGATTACATGCTTACGCTCTTTTGATTCATACCTAAATGATTCAGATTTGATTAAATGAATCATTCAGTGAATCAAATATGAAAATTTAGTGAGCTCATCTTTGTACAGATGCTCATATGACCAGCTCTAGATATAATGTGATGTGTATCATGTTTGTGTGTGTGTGTGTGTGTGTGTGTGTATACATACATATAATGACTGTCTACCTCCTAGTCTCTTAGCACTGATACCTTCATTGTCCTGATATGATGTGAACCAGATAGACAGAGACGTGCGAGAAGAACAGACAGATGGAGGGAGTCGGTGATGATGAGGACCTCCATGGCAGCTAAACAACCCCCATGCTGCACAATTCCCTCTGCAGCGGTTCACAAAAGCTCTGGTGCACACACACACACACACACATGTACTGCGTCTCGTGGGGAAGATCTCCGGCGAGGCGTCGCGTGGACTGGCGAGTGTTCTGGGAGCTGAGCGTTTATACAGATGATTATATAGATTGCAGGTGTGGGGCAAATAAACAAAAGGCAGCACCCTCTCTGGAGGGCAGAGACACTCGATGGCCTGATGTCCTGCTCACGCTACTTGTATAACACTTAATCAGTTCTTTCTTTTAGTATATAATGTTATTATTATTATTAGTTTTTGCTAATGCAGCATTCAATATTCTTTAATATCCTAATTTCCTTTCTGAAAATTGATAGATGATATTTAAGATTCTACACTGTAGAGTATAATGATACATATGATGATTTATATATGAGTAAACATGATGTAAACATTAAATTGTAACCTACTGAAGCTGTAATTATCATGTTACCACACATGATTACATAAAATGTAAAGAAAAGCGTATACTTTAAGCAAAAATGTCTCAGCTTTTCAATTAAGACTGTATGTAATTTATTTATTTATTAATTTTGAAAGCAGCACCAATGCCAATGTTAATGTAAATGAGAAATTATTACATTAATTATTATTACAGTATAGTATAGAAATTATTACAGTATAGTATAGTATATATATATATATATATATATATATATATATATATATATATATATATATATATAACTGAAAAGTTTTTCCTTACAGAAAGAGATTCATGTAGAACCCATTTATAAAGCTTTTTTTTCTTGAAATAACTTGGAAGCCTCTTGCTTTGATTCTCTATTACAGATCATTTTGTAATAACACTGAACTTGTGCAGCTAAATTGTCCCAGAATTGCATAACTGACTATAACCACCCTTGGCACATGGACTTAAACCATATTTGGATACAGATACAGTGTGCTAATACAATATTATTACCCTTTATGCCTCTGAAAGATAGTTTAGAACTTAAAAAAGCCCTGGTGACCAAAATCAGTTTCAGTGGCCTGTGAGAGGTAAATCCTGTAAAAGGGCAAGTGCCGGCTGTCCGTCACGGCTCAGCGTAAACAGGCCAGCATGGTGCAATAATCCAGGGAAGTGCTCCCGCTGCTCCCTGCATCCTGCCCTTGTTTTTTGCCCTTGCTGGCCGGCGGGGGGGTTGTTTAGAGCAGGCCGTGTGACCCGGCCGCCTGGGGACGGCCCTGCGAGGGCTTCCTGGGCCACAGGTGAGGCCGCGCTCCAATCTGCACCTTCACCCAGCGGGCCAATCAAGCCCGGAGCTCACGTAGCAACCTGCAGGCGAGGAAGGGCCCCATGCACACCTCCTGTCCCTCTGAAAGCCCAGAGGAGCTCGCCACTACCACTTTTAATTACCTCTGTGTTCTTCATTAATTCATGGGCATCTTAATGCCCTGCAGGCCTCAGATACAGGGTGTGTGTTTGTCTGTGTGTGTGTGTGTGTGTGTGTGTGTGTGTATCATATGAAAGAGAGACCAAGGCTTCCAAAACACAACAACGTAAGGAACAGTGGTACAAAGGTCTCCACTGGGAATCCAGGGGCTATTTTCGTTAAGGATCTCGTAATCAGTACCATATTGCAAGGCAAGACTCCGGGGTCAGTTATCAGGGGCCAGAAATTGGTCGTCCCTGAGCAGGGGGGTGGAAAACGAGTCCCTCAGGTCCAGGCGTATGGTCAAATTCCACCTGTGGTACAATTTATTAGGTCATCCAGGGACACAGTAAGTGATTTGAGATGGTGAGAAATGACAAAGATGAAGTGACCATAATCTCACAGGAGATTTAGGGAGATAGCAGAATTTAAATAATTAAAATCATTTTAAACTTTTTTTTATACATTTAAGATTAAAATAAATTAAGTGTTAACTTTGTTGGTTCTCCCACATCAAGGGTGCTAATAATTCTGGAGAATCTGTTTTTATATTCCATGAATATGCAAATATAAAAACACCAAGCCTACACACTTCCAACTGGTGCTGCATGCCCTGACTTTGCATACTGAAGCCTGATTGGCTCTTGTATGTTATGACACAATAACACCAATCTATCACTTCAAAAATATGAGCCAATCAGGTTTCAGTATGCAAATTTAGGCCATGCACTGCCGGGTTCACCAGAAGATGTGTGAGGTTGGGGGTTTGCATTTTCATAGGATTTTAAGTTAAGTCCATAATTAATGGCACCCCTAATAAAACTGAGCACAGATGAACATATAAAAAGAATAACCCGAGAATTTGTTGAAGTGTTTTCTAAAACTTTGCTAGACGTATGGTATATTTTGTATGAAAAGTTACAAAGGTTAGGGTTGGATAATGTTTAGGGACCGGATTAGCATCTGTTCTTTATTTATACATACAAATTCAAATGAAATTCAATATCCATTTCTTCCCAGTATATATATAACTACATGTACACTGTATATATAAACCTCCTAAAGGGTGCAAATATTACTAAGCAGTCATCCTGCATCCTACAAATGACCAGGAAAAAATATGCCTTTGTATCTGTACAGCTCTTACATGAGGAGTAGCCGAGCCGTGTGACTGGAATGGAGGTAACCTAGCCGAGGTGTGTGTACGCTGACGACAGGTGTTCTCCAGCCCACAATAGTCGGCTGTTGTGTTCCATCCGACATTGTGAGTGTACACGTAGAAAACACAGGGGCTGAACACTGACTCGCGGCTCCTGGGGAACAGAAAGTTAATACAGTGACAGATGTGTCGCCTCGCTTCAGCCTCCCGGTCATGCAGCAGCGGTGGCAGCAACAGCAGCAGCGTTCACCGCCCTACCCCTCTCTCTCACTCTTTTTCTCCCTGACTTTCCACCTATAGATCTAAATGCTCGAGAAGGTCCCAGGAGCCACGCAGGGGTGGCGAGCTGCGTAACAGTGGCACGCTTCCCCCCTCTCTCTCGTCGCTCCCTCCCTTTCCGGCGTCACATGATTTCCCGAGATTGACAGCCTCCCCAAAGAGTGAGAGCTGGAACAGATGGAATATGAATGGTTCACTCGTGTATGAAAAAGGTGTCTGGGCAAAGGAGTGGCGTTGTGGGAGCCGCAGTTGCAAGTTAAGTGTGACTAAATCTCTTTGTCTTCCTTCTCCTACGATTTCACGCCAAATGCTCAATGTTTAAACATGTACTCTAATATTTACTACTATTACATACTGTACATGGATATATATATATGTGTGTGTGTGTGTGTGTGTGTGTCTTGGGGTGCCAATAATTATGAGATAACTGTATTTATATACACATATACATAGTTCACAATTTATCAATATATGAACTTGAACTATGAATATATATATATATATATATATATATATATATATATATATATATATATATATATATATATATATATATATAAAATAACTAAAAAAACAGCAACTTTGTGTATATATGTATATGAATACAGGTAGGTTAATAAATTTTGGCACCCTGCATGAAAATGGACATATAAAATTAACAAATAATGCATGTAATTGGTAAAATTTTATATATATATATATAATCATATATGAACACTATATAATTTTCACTTATATTTCTTTTTTTAAGCAGATTTTCTTACCGGGTGCATTTTTTCCTGAAAAACAGTAGTTTCAAAATAAAAAAAATTCATCTAAAAACAATATATATAATGTTTATTGTATACAGTTGCCTTTACCTATCCTGGTGAAGGGCGCCAATAGTTTCGCAGTTGACTGTATACACTGTTGTTTATGAGTTTAGAAGTTATTAGGTTAGTGAACCAAATAAACAACTCTATATGTATATGTATATGTGGATGTATATGTTTATGTATATCTCAGCTCCAGAATTATTGGCACCTCTTGTGAAAAGAAGAACAATCCATGCAATATGTGTTAGTTTTAATTGGAGGCATATTTTTTTTCAAACAAAGTGTTTCTTAAGTAATGACTTTTTCTGCAAAACACTGGTTTCAAAATATAAACAGCCATCATTTATTACCATTATTTCAAGTTTAAGTATATCGATCTAATAACTAATAAAAAAATTTCCTACCACAAAATGAAATAAAAGATAAATATCAGCCACTTGGATTGTGTGAATAAATTGTGAATTTTTTTAATTTAAATGGTCCTTATTAAACCTTCTGATTTGATACTCCTATTAGTTAGTGGGTGGAAAAAAAGTTTGTTCATGCATGATATGGGATATGAACATAGTTTCATCCATAAAACCCCTTTACACAAATAATAATCTCAATTAAACATTTTTATTTCCATGCTCATTTTGTTCACCCGATGAAACATAATACTTTTTGGGCGTTTTAATTTTAAAAAATTAGCGCATCTAAAATTCTCATCAAAATTACCCAGGAAGAAAATCATGTCCTCGGCGATGGATGTGTCAGTGGGGTCTTTAATGGGCGTCTGATTGTTAGTGGATGCCATTTCAAACCAGATTTAGCACAGCAAGGAAAGCCATTAAAAGTGTAAGCATGGTGCTGCTTCCTAATATGAGATAATAAACGGAAATGATCGCATGGGACGGCTGTATGGGGAAGACTTGGGTTTTAATGGAGGAATGGAGAGGAATGGAGAGAAAAGGAGAGAGGAATGGTTCGACAGTGTTCAGTAGTTCAGTAGCTATGAGATTTAGTACCTTAATGCACACATTCTAATACGTTATCATTTCTAGTAATTACTTACGCAGGGACTTGGATGGTGGATACTCCATGTAATCTAAGCCTAATAATAAATGAATTAAAAACATGTTGTTAGTTAAACAAAAAAAAAACATACAATCATTGATATGGTGATGTTTTCTGTGAGGAAATGTTTCTTTAACATTTATGGATGGAGGAAGGAGTCTCTGGTGTTAGGGCTTTGAACCAGTTTCTTGGTAACTTTTTTTTTTGGTCTTATTAACTTCAGGAGACAGAAGAAAGAGAAGCTGGTGAGGGAAAATCTGTTTATGACTGTTAACAGGAACTAACTTGTTTCATAGACGTTCCACAACATTAAATGTAACTATGAAGCAATAAAAAGTATGACATGTCATAAATTAATGAAGAATACATTGTAATCATTGGCAAAAACACCTCAGGTCATGCTGTTATTGGAAAATAATCAACTTTGGGGTGGTAAAAATAACTGCCTTTCATGCCGGGTCACGTCAGATCACCCAGTCCCGATGTATTTTATTCCTCTTCTACCAAAATAATTATCAAATGATAACATTAAATGTAACATTAAAGGATAAAAATTTGTACAAATGTAATTGTTGGATAATCACTGTGGTATAAGAGAAATAATAGACTTCGGGGCATGCTGTTATAGCAAATGAATCAGCTTCAGAGTGAGTACAGAAACTCCTCGCCTCACTCTGCCATGTCGTTGATTATTTTCCTAAAACAGCACATCCAGAAGTGTTGTATTCCTTACCTATGACATAACACGAGCACTTAGACGCAGAAGCCATCCAAGTGAAGGTCTTCCAGTTGAACATGCTGGAACTGTTATTCGAACCTCACAATGAAATTTAAGATTTCTGATAAACAGCGTCTCTAACGTTAATTATAAACGAAGCCAAATATTTACTCGCGATGGAGTCTCGTCCCTCAGGGATAAAGTCACATTCTGAAAGCAGACGTTACGTTTATTCTGATTGATAAGCCTTTCATCCTCTGTCTTACATCCTGATTCATCTAACGGAGCTCGAGGCGAAGAAAAAGCGCCTGCCTGCGGCTCCCTCGACATCTATTCTCTCTTAACCGCTAAGTCATTACCAACTAATACATGTAGATTGTGTTAGGAGCGAATGATGCACGCTGAAATGAGGGAAGAATTAGTGAAGTGTTATGGCGCAAAGCAGATGTGCAGCTGGAGTTATTACAAGCCGAGATGATGAGCTGAAAAACATTATGTGATGGAGGAGTGGCAGCTAGAAGACGGCTAAAGGTATTTCGCGCAACATCCCTAATGACAGCGCAGTGCGGGACATGCATCATGATCTTAATTTGATTTGAGCGGCGTAGACGGAGATGTTTGTCCTTCCACACAAAGAAAAAGCACAAAAACTCTTGCATATTTAGTTTTAGTTGAACTGGTGTGCAGCCAATTTTACACATGGAGTTCGAGAAAGAAGAAAGTTTAGCCAAATGACGTCAAAGCAATGATACCCTCAATTAGCTATGCAGCAAACTTCCCGTATTTTTAGCCGAACCCTGGAGACTGCATTTCTTTGCTTACTAAGTGACAGAGTTTACACATTAGCCATGATTATGTTATGGTTGCCTAAGTACAAAGACTCCCTTTACTGTCAATTACGGAATAACAAGAATGGCACAAAAAGAGGGAAATTTAAGCTTCTCCAACAACTTCCTGTAATTTCAATTTATTGAGAGGGAAACAGAGGATAAAGATTTTGAAATTACCAGCTATTATGCGCCACAGAGAGAGAGAGGAGCACCGGGGTAAGTTCATAAAATACAGCTGACAAGCCCAAGCAAATTACCCTAGGACCATTACAAAAATCACTTAATTGCCCACCATTCTGTCAGGTCAATTGATTCTAAATGAAAAAAAATAAATAAATAAATAAATGAAAAGCATTTATGTTGGGAGAGGCAGACTCGGAAAATGAGGTGAGTGTTTAGGAAGAGGGGATGATTTCAGATTCACTACATCGAATGCAGGAACACTTTACTTTCTGCCTTTCAGAGCCACCGCTTCACTTCATAGATCTGGTTCTTCGCAATGAAAGACAGAGTGAGAGAGAGAGAGCGAGAGAGAGAGCGAGAGAGAAAGAGTGAGTTACAGGCTGCACAAGAAATCAATCCATTATTTCTTTTCTTTCCTTTTCGCTTATCATATCGGCTTTGTTTCCTTTAAGTCAGGTTTATATTCCGTTATTAATCGTAAAAAAAAGTGTTTTTCAATAAAATAGACTGAAATGTTTAGCGAAATTAACAAGAAAGGTGTTAATTTATCGAGATATTAATGTTTTTTTCCCATGCACCTGTATTTTCTCCAACTTTTCTCCAACTTTAGAACAAGTTTTAGAATAAAAATATGCTGAAAACAAATAAATTAACAAATAATAATATTCTTTATTAATGTTGCATTAATGTCGTTTTCATTCAGGTGCTTTACACATTAGATGAAAAGATTTGTGATAAATTCCAATAGTGCAAATTGAAAAAAAGTGTAAATGAATGACTAGAAGTGATTTAAAAAAAGGTGAACAAGTATAAATAGGTCAGGTTTAAGAAGCAGATTTGTAATGAAACGTATAGAGTTTCTAAAGTTCTCTGAAACACTATTCCAGAGTTAAAAGTAAGGAGGATAAAAGTAAAAGCATCTTCTACCAGCCAAGCTGCAAATGATCCTCAGGATCTGTGTCGGCTGAGTAAAGAGCTCGAGATCAAGATTTCAGCAAGATAGTGGTCCATAAACATGATCTAAATCCCTAATAGACTGGGATATACCTCATAAACCGGTAGCTCAGTGTATACACTAGTTTATTCTCTATACCGATCAGGTAACTAATAAACCAGGACCACTACCAGATGAAAGAAAACAGACGAGATAGAAAACATGGCCCGGTCTGACTTCTCTCCGGTTATAATAAGCAACCTCTGATTAGCAGATAAAAAGTGATTAATAGCAACACACTGATTATTGAATCAAGGCTCTCAATGGGATAATCAGCTAATTGATCGTTTTCATTCTGTAGATGTCAGAACTGCTAATTCGGTGGTCTGGTTGGAGTTTAGCGCTGTAGTTTAACTCATAAGAACTTTACCTCAGCTTACAGAAACATGGCGTGTTTTTTTTAAAAAAAACACTACACTGTATTCTGATTGGTGATTAATTTTCTGCAACAGTACCTGCCAATCACAGGTTTATATGAATGCTCTTATTATACATTATCAGTTCTACAGTAAAGATTTACACAGGGACTTGCCAGATGCTCCACATGATATAATTAAAAAAAAAAAAAAGAAGGAGTCTCCAGTGAGAGCACTTTGTAAAACAGGAAGAAAGGAAAGTCTTCAGGACAGAGGAGTTTGCACTTTTATGAATTAAAATGTCTCACTCTTTCATAAATAAAGAACTTGTTAGTGCATTGGTAAATTGTTGGGGTATAAGAGGAATAAAACTCTTTCTGATGTGGAAAATATTTAACTTCCGGGTGCTACATAAGGCTATTTCTTTTACACCACCCCATTAATTATTAATTATTTTCCTCATGCTTTATTCCTTAAACACTCCATGATAATGTATTGTTATCTATAATTGTAGCAATAGAAACAAATATAGGTCACATTTTCGCCCATTTAATATAACTAATGTTTGTATTAAAAGACTAATTATACTGTAGGTGGTGATTAATTTGATGTGAACAATTTAATGTGACGGTATGTAGGTCTTACCAAATGACATTTTAGACAAAGATGAGCCAAGAGCGCATGCGAGCAAGGTTTTATCTTTACTATTGCTTGTAAATACTATGTACTATAAATATATATAATTATACAGTTAAGTCTAATGGATCAAGTTTTGACTCTAGCTTTTGATTGGTCACAATTATAAAACTTTTTTCCCCAAGCTTTTTCTAAGATTTTCAGAATATGCATGCAGGCTATACGAAGAGTAAAATCTACACAGTGAATCTGGGATTAAAAATGATTTGTTTCTGATCTAGTTCCGCCTTTAAGCCACAATCGTTGTGCAACTCTGAACTGTTTCCTGAGCCTCATCTGAGAATAAGCAGCCATTTGCAGTGATTAGGATGTCGTGTTCAGGATGTAGATGTAGATACGCAGGCAGATCTTTAGATGAAAGGAAACGGGAGATCGTCATCTTATCCATGCATCTCTCGTTCCTCCTCTATCGGTGTCTGATTACAAGCGGCGGCGAGAGCTCTCGCATTGTCCCGCCATGTTCTCGCCTGCACTCTGCATATGTTCAGACTATTAAAGAGAAGACACCAAGAAGATGCCTATTGTGTTCACACACCTTTGGGAATCAAATATGAACAAAAGGAAAGGAGGGGGTGTAAGGGCAGAAGGGTGAAGTCGCTGGAGTTGGTGACATCTTCAGTTCACAGTGCGAAACCCCTGCCGTGTGAGAAAATAAGGATTTATACAAAAAGCATAGTTGCACATGTAACAAAAAAAAAATCTACACTTGTTGCTGATGCAAACTTGGATCACGATATAAAGAAGCATAGAATTGTTGGAGAAGGTTTTGAGTGTGTGTGCTACTGAGCTCTGGGGTGTGTAACAATGTCACTGAGGTGCTGCTCTATTGTACATTTGCTGGCACATTGAAGCCCTGAAAGAGCACTATTAACATTTGAAGAGAGAGGAGGGGGGAAAAAGAGCCTAATTGGTGCAGCGGTGAGCCGATTAGCTGCGAAAACGGCGGCTACCGAGGGCCATTAATTAACCTTAGAGTGATGATTACTACTTACATTAAAGAAGAATACATTGGAGATGGCAGGCACCTACTGCTGGCACTTCAGACGGCCGCGTCGATAGGCCTGCCCTCCCAAGCCGCAATATGTTAACCGCGAAGCTACTAATTAGATGTCAAAAATTCATAAGGCCCCTCTTTAATATTGCATATCTATCCTGGCCTGTCACTTCAAAACAAGGGGTTGCATAAACAGAGCGACCGCAATCCGAAACCCCAGCGGGGGCACGGCGACAGACGGGAGAGCGACGAAGAACGAGACCGGCGAGGAAGAGGGTGGAGGAGGAAGAGTGGAGGAAAAACGTGCAAGAAGGTGAAGAGGAAATGGAAAGAAGGCAATCAAAGATAAACCCCAGAGAATGGCACCTGTGGAAAATGTAATCTTACAAATTCTCTTGGTGAGGAGCCGGTGGAGATGAGCGCGAGCTCATCAGCGCGTGATTGTGGGCAGAAGAGGAGAGAACGCAAAAGAAGAAAGCAGTGGCCAGGGTCTGAGACGAAAGGATGGGGGTGTGTGGGTGCAAGGGCAGGGGGGCATCAGGGATGCGACATGACTTATCAGAAGCATTGGCAGGTAAATAGTCATTTACTATGCATGCACAGTGAAGGCTACACGGGGACTTGACACAGTCGCACAGAGCGATGATGAAAGCGGACGCTATTGTCGCATCCATCAGGGGCCCTTTTTTTTTTTAATACCGCTGCCTCCTTCTGATGCCGGCCTTCAGCTGCAAGTCACTTTGCATAAGATGGGAAGGACCTGAAGTGGGCTGCATTATGTGAGCACCGGGGCTGTGCAGAATGACAATTACAAACCTATTTATTTATTTATTTTTGATTATTCTACTTCTCATGTACAGTTAAAACCCTGTGAACCATGGCAGGTCAAATCTCATACACAGGTTTCCTATTAGCTTCTCTGTAGTTACTGAATAATTCATAATAGCTACAGAATTATCTTCTTTAAGATGAATAAATAATGTCCAAATTCTCTGCATCATATCCTACAGTACTAAGAGCTCAACACACTTGTCTTATTGTCACGTGCACCTGTATTCATGCAAACGTAAATGACGTGACATGTTCCGATTCCTAGTTATTGAAGCAAAAAATTAGCTCGACCCGTCTGCTAAAAGCCAACATGCCCCTCCGTGTTTCTCTGTGTGTGACTTACAGATCGCTGAACAATGAACAAAAACACACGAGTCAGTGCCACTCCGTCGTCAACCCCCTCGTACGCCTCATGAGTAGCTTCTTAATCAGAGAATGATCATCCTTATGCACCTCCACATTTTTTGATGTTGTTTTTTTTCCCCTTCTCAAACTCAAAATAAGCAGATTTGGTTACGGTTTAATAAAGAGGCATCCCGTATTTGTTTATTTGAGAGATAATCAATCTGTCTGAGCATAAACTCTTATCTCTTCCTCTGGAAACGTGAGCGATAACCGAGATGCCAAACAGCGAATCTGCGAGCGTGATTAGCAGCTTAAAGCTTCCTCTGTCACTTTCTCCCATCACACGCCGTCCTTTATCTGCCCTCGGTTCTGAGGTCGCGAGACTTAAACCTGATTGCATCCTGAAAATTTCGTTTTGCCACAAATTCTGGAAAGGAGTCGGATTTACTGACTGAGTCACTGACTCTTTAAAACCACTTTCCGCTTAGGGGTGTCAAAATACGGGGAGTTCAACATCCTTCGGTGGATGAAATAAACAATTTTATTAAACTTTACTGCTAAATTTAATTGGAAGCTCAATAGGAAGGTTGTGACCTGTGGTGTGGTGGAGATTTTTAAAGTGGAGGAACTTGACAGTGGTACAATTTTCACAGCTGACGTATGGTCATAAATTAAGGTGTGATTTTGTACAAAAAAAAATGCAGATGATATCTTACTATGTGTCTTATAGGACTGTAAACTAAGGGGTCTTATGTAAAAACTTAGTCAGATGACACATTACTATATGTCCCATATGACTGAAAACTAAGGGGTCTTATGTAAAAAAAAAATATGCAGACGATACACTACTGTGTCTCATATAATTGTAAACTAAGGGATCTTATGTAAAAAATATGCAGAGGATATATTACTACGTGTCTCATAGGAATATAAACTAAGGGGTCTTATGTAAAAAATATGCAGAGGATATATTACTATGTCTCATATAATTGTAAACTAAGGGATCTTATGTAAAAAATATGAAGAGGATATATTACTACGTGTCTCATAGGAATGTAAACTAAGGAGTCTTATGTAAAAAATATGCAGAGGATATATTGCTACGTGTCTCATAGGAATGTAAACTAAGGAGTCTTATGTAAAAAATATGCAGAGGATATATTACTACGTGTCATATGATTGTAAACTAAGGGGTATTATGTAAAAAATTAGTCAGATGATATATTACTCCATGTCATATGATCATAATTTTTAAGGCATGTCATGCAAAAGTATGCAAACCATATATTACTACTTGTCTCATATGATTGTAAATTAAGGCATGTCTTTGTAAAAAAAAATATGCAGATGATATATTACTACATGTCTGATATGATTGTAAACTCAAGTGTGTTCTGTAAGAAGTATGCAGATGATATATTACTGCATGTCCCATATGATCTACAGTAAATTGATTATTTTTGCTTCGTATTGGAACTTCACGTTACCACGTTTGACTAGCGCCATGGATGCTGAACAGATGAGACACATCTGTTTTGAACTTGAGGGAAAATTATTGCCTTCTTCTCTGTCCAGTCATTTTTTTAAACATTCTGTTTTTATCAACTTTTTTTTAAAAAACAAGCCACTTTGCTAATCAAATCAGATGGTTAAAATGAAAAATCTATGAAAATCCAAAACCTCTCCTCTTTCTGACATAATGGCTTCAGCCCTGTAGCTAGTCTTTGGTCTGATGAGCTGCCTTCAGCTAAATAATTTACATGAATCCATGTGATTGGATGAGCCACAACAGAGGATCTGATGTGAATGATAGAGTCTGAGATTTTTGGTAACGTGCTGATTATTGGGCTGATTTTGTGATGCAGACTTGGCAACCCTGTTAACGTCAAAACTTTCACACTCCTGGATGTGAGACCTGCTGCCAAATTGATGAATTAGCTACTTTCAGTTCAAAAAGAAAATGTGAGGGAGAGAAAATGGAATCTATGCTCAATTATGACTTGAAATATTAAAATGAATCCTTTTAATTATAGAAAACCAGACTCATGTGCTTGGCATTAATACCTCAGAGTCAAGTGAAGTGCTTATTCCTTTTTTTTTCTGTTTTCCTCAGACCAGTCCTTCTTCCTCTGTGCTGAAATGCTTGTTAGGTACCGTTTCAGGAGTCAGCCTCAAATTATTGACCTCATTAACAGACACACGGGTGCGTAATGAACAGCAGAGTAAACACTGGCACCGGCTAGCTAAATAATTCAGCTAACTGTCAGGCGCGTATGCTAAAGTGCTGCACGGATGCAGATGAAGGGAAGCGGTAAGCATCAGCAGAAGTATGAGGCATCAGCAGAAGTATGAGGCATCAGCGACGGTGAGAGTCTCACCATGAAACGCTGTGCTGTGGAATGCACAAGTCCACCAACCAACCAACCAACCAACCCCCCGTCCTCCTCCTGTGTCCTCCCCCATCACCGAGCTCTGCCTCCTCCGTCTCTCCACCTGTCACGGCTTAAGAGACGGCCACTGCTTCTTCCACTTCATTATCAACCTCTCACTTGGAGATTTCAAACAGATTTAGACTAATGAGGAAGCGTTTAGAAACTCCAAGATGCCATCGTTCGGAAAAGGAAGGAGGCGAAGATGTGTATACACACTCGCACACATATACACACAAACACACAACCTGCAAAACACTTTCTTTCTCTCTTTCTCTCTCTCTCACACACACACACACACACACACATACAGACACACAAGCACAGCCCAGGCCTGTCAGTGCAGGTGAACAAAGTGAATAGGATATGTGACTGACAATAAAGATTTCTTTTAACATCAGTGAGCGAAAGGCTCAGGAGACAGGCAGCGGGGACAGATGCAGGAGTCGGCGTCGCTCTGAGGGGCCGCGCTGTGTTTCCCACAGACCTGCAGATGCCAGCTTTAATGATGAGCCCGGCAAAGTTGCAGGCAGCCAAGATGCCAGCCGCAAATCTATTATTTCATTCGGATTCTTTTTTTTTTTTTTTTTAAAGAGGGCATCCTAAATTTCATCCAAGTGTCACTAACTGCTTAAAGTTTAATTCAGTGAGAACTCCTTTCCCCCCTGTTAATGGGCCACATGGTAAGGAAAAACAACACATTATTTATTAATATTGTGAGTTTTCACTTTATTATCATTTTCTATTTTAGCATAATAGCTGCATGCAGCATGCTTACTCTGCATGCTGCTGAAACTCACTAGACGTACTAGACGTTTAAGCCCATTTTTTTGCATCATGAAGTGTATCAGGAAAAAAAGAGGACATCAGAAAAAAAAAGGTAATGAGATTGAATCAGGTTATCAAAATGCTCGAGAATGATGTTTTAAGCTAAGGTTAAAGCGGTGTGGAAATATTTTCCGTCCCCGTCTCACTAGTATGGCCTTTCAGCGAGATGTTACACATTCCCCAGCCTGCCAGATCATCATCACTCTTAATGGTTTGACTGATTGCAGCATTTGATTTCTGTTTCCCGTTAGTGGCAGTAACACGCCGTCATCTCCGCTCGCCTTCCAGCTCTCGTATGCTTGCTCTGCTCCTTTCCCTGTATAATTAGTAATTAACACATTCTTTTGTAGAGCCCTCTCTTTATTTATGGGCAAACACTTGCCAAATCCCACACATTCCTTCGCCAGGATCAGATTAGCGGCGGAGCGGGCCGAGCTCAGAAAGCAGGCCAAGCCCTAGTCGATAACGCTAAACCGCACAGGGCACCTGGTGAATCTGCCCCCAACTCTTCGATCCAAATAACCGGCTGCTTGATTGACGATTAATTAGTCTATGAGCTTGTGGTACTATAAGCAAATCTTACTGTTTTTTTTTTAACATGCCTTAGTAGCTACACACAGCCCAGACAATGTGAAGCCTTAGACTGGGTGCCACTGCATGGGTGGAAGATGTAAAAATCATTTTATTTCCAAACAAAGCATAATATTGTGTGATGAAGCTAATATGAGCTAGTTGACAGGCACTAATAAGAGTTTGTTTTTTTCACCCAGAAACCAAAGCAAACTTATAGACTGCACATGCATGAATTTTGAGTGATTTGAATATATTGCATTTTTCTGTTCCTGTAACCAGTATTTGACCAATGGCCTCTTTGTAAACCATATCGACATTGGGAATTAGCTCATTATAAATTAATAGAGAAACCAGAAATAATCATGACTCTTGCAAATACTGTTGGCAAACTGTATTGGTAATGTAATGGTACCTTCTAAAAACTCAGTGTTTTTCTATTCACTTGTTGATGACTTAGCCTAATGCTGTAACCAGATTACATGAATAGATACAATAAAACCAACTAAAGTCGTTTTAAAGTGAAACCATGCAATTCAAAGATGAGCACAGATGCCAATCATTGTAGGTTACCTTATAGTATGGCTGCATTGAGCTTCAGTACTTGTAACTTCCCTTCTGTTGCTGTGGATGGTCCCGTATCTGCACGATCTTCTGCCCAAGTCTCACCTTTGCTTCAGTGTTTAAACTCACCTAGATACTGTAGATTTGTCTCAAAGCACTGCTGCTGCCATCATAAAGTCTGTCTTGTGCTTATCTGCTCATAGTGAACATCCTTTCAACACACTTAGCACTGTTTGTCTTTACCCTTCTACCCCTGTATATTGGAATGATTTGTAATCGCACCTCCTATATAAGAAGTTGGGCTCCATTTTGAGTCTAAAGGTTCCTCTCAAGGCTTCTTCCTCATGTCATCTCAGGGAGTTGCCTCTGGATTGTTCATTAGGAATCTAAAGCTACATCTGGATTTCTGTAAAGCTGCTCTGTGAAAGTATCTACTTGTTAAAAGTGCTATACAAATAAATTGAATTAATTTGTTAGAGCCATGTGCTTTGTGACTGGACCAGATCTCCAAAGAAACTACTAATATTCCTCTTTCAGTATACAAAGAAAAAAAAACAAGAACGTGTTTGTGCTTCACTTTTAATTCCATCCAAGTTTAAGTCTGATCTCCAAGTTTGTGCATCCTTCAAAATTTTTGAATTAAATTGTTGAAAGTGTTCCTTGGTTTCTCATCCTGTTTGGTTAGCTGGTCCTCCAGACTCCATGCTAAGCAGCCAGACTTAGCATTTCGTCTGACGATTAATTTAATTAGCATGATTTAATGTGTTTTTAAAGAACGTCCACCAGACAGATCTGATCATTTTCTCACATTTCCAGGAGGCTCTTTGTGTGCGAGCGGTGGTGCGACTACGTCTTCTCGCGGCTCTAAACGCCAGGTGACTGCAGGGGTGGCGGAGGTGAGAAGGGTTTGGCCTGGAAATACAGGATGATAGCCTGCCGAGAGTGCAGAGTAGCGGCCCGGTCGTGATTAGCGCCCATCGGTAATGCTCGCACTTTGACGAGACACCTCTTCTACTGCTGCTGGTAACAAATGCAGGTGTTTAATTTAGAAATTAAGAGGGTGTGAAAGTTCATAAGTATGCTAATGCTTAGAGGATTGGTTGGAGAAGCAAAAAAAAAAAGGTCTGGGATTTTTGTAGAGCTACAAAAAGAATAATCCTGTTAAAGGAGGTGAGAAAAGGGACATCGTTAGCATGCACACGGAGCGTGACTTCAGGAGTGCAGCATGGTTTCACAGAAATATTAATAAAATCACAGTATTTAACATCATGTGCTCTGTGTGACCATCTAGGTTTCACACTTACAGACCCAACAGAAGCTGGGTGAAATCTCCGGACTGCAATATGGCCGCTGTGTACAGAGACTGTTTCATCTGTTCGTGTGCACACACGTTCAAGCACACGCAGAGGCGATTTTAATGAACGTAGGGGCCCAAGCATCTTTGATAGCATAAATATGTAATTACAGTATACAATATGTTCTAAATAATAGCAATACAACTGCAAACAATCTTTTCAATAAAGCAAAAATTTGTCGTCAAGCCTGAAAAAGCTTTTTATTTCTTTAAAGCTAACTTACTGCCACTTATATTTGGTCGGCCTGCTAGATAGTTTCCTTTAACTTGTAAAACTCCTTCCTTTTTTAAAGATAAACTATGAGATGCTGAGACTTTGTTCATTACTTTAACCTGAAAACCTGAAATGTTTGCACACGTTAACGTTAAAGCTTTTATGATCATTACCAATATACTCACATTGGACCTTTTCATGGATTGTAAGTGACTTTGTGGTCCTCAGCAATGCCTGCGAAGGTCCCGAGTGTTTGTCCTGTAGGTACACCTCTGGATAAACACATCACGAAATATGAAACATTAATCAGAAATGAATGTTAATGTGTTTATGGTGATGAAGAGGAATTTTGGAAGATGCATTTGAGAGATGTATTTGCTGGTCATGTGACCAAAATGATACTTCACTTCCAAAAAAAGAGGTCTACAACCCTGTTATAGGGTTCCTCATAAAACCTGTAAGACTTTCCCCAGAGGAACAACTGAAGAACCCTTCAGCTTTCCACATTTCCACACCTACAGTCCATGAAATTTCGATGGTGAAAATGAAGATCTGTATCTTATGCAGCCTGGATTTCATTCCTAATGTGCTCAGTCCTTCTTCTTTATGAAATAGGAAGTTAAAACTAAAGTGCTCTGATACACTCATATAATTTCCTGCTACACCTCTGACAAGCAATTATAAAAGTTATTGCTTGCATGTTTAAAATAAACTGCTGAGCTAGCAGAATAAATTTTCCATATAGTACATGTTCCAAGGATACAAAAAAAAACTTTGAGAGTGTGGCTATATATATTTATATATATATATATATATACATATATATATATATATCAGCCATAACATTAAAACCACCTGCCTAATATTGTGTAGGTCCCCCTTGTTCTGCCAAAACAGCTCGGACCTGTCGAGGCATGGACTCCACAAGACCTCTAAAGGTGTTCAGTGGTATCTGGCACCAAGACGTTAGCAGCAGATACCACAGCACACCTTCAGAGGTCTTGAGGTATCCATGCCTCAACGGGGGATGGAGGTCTGAAGGTCCTATAAGATCTTGTAAGTTGCGAGGTGGGTCCTCTATGGATCAGACTTGTTTGTCCAGCACATCCCACAGATGCTTGATCGGATTGAGATTTGGGGAATTCAGAGGTATATTGAGTATAAATTTTTTTGTGAGTTTACGCACTTGTGTTCTGCTTCTAATTTTCACACGTTACAATATGAAGTGTGCCGAAGATGATAAAGTGCTGAAGGCTAAATTGCTAACTGTGCCAAAATTGAAGACGTTTTTTCCATCACCTGTCTAAAAGTCCTGTAAATTTCTAGAGTGGGGGCTTTCACATCTATTTGTTCATTTATCAAGTATGATAAATAAAGAGTGAAATTGGTTCATAACTTTTGGTTCATTTGGGTTGGTTCAGTTTCATTCTGCATATAAATAAATGCACCAAAAACTAAATAAAAAAAGGAATTGTTGTCCCAGGAACGTGTAGGGCTGAAGCATCCTCATAAAACTCTTTCATTCATTGGACAGACCACAAGAAATCAATGATAATTATATAAATAGCTAGTTTATGCCGTTTTGTGTATCACATCCATATTTTCTTTTTTTGTTCTTTGGTCAAAATCTCCAGAACACGTGAGAGTTCTACAGAACTACAGCTTTGTCCTTTGGCACAGTTTAGCTGCTCGCATATACAAAAAAAAAAAAAAAAAGACACAACCCAAAACACATGGCATGTTTGATTCACTTCCTGCACCTGAGTCGATTCAGAGTCGAATCATTTTCTCACTGCACTTGAGTTCACTTGGAATCGGAGCTTATCTCCTTGCTCAGACGCTCTTAGATCCGTCTGATTGCTGTGTTTTCACCTACCTAAAGAACCGCATGAGACGGAGAACCGGAGGGTTCTGTTCAAATGCATTAAACACTACATATGTGAAAGTGTACTCATTTTTTGTACTTTTGCATACAGTATAAAAAAAAATAAAATTGACAACAGGTTGAATCTCGAGTCAGGTTTTTTTTTTTTTTTTTTTTTTTTTATCAGTGGCTGGTGTGTGTGTGTGTGAGTGTGTGTGTGTGGTCTCTATATATGTATGTGTGTATGAGTCAGGACAGGACAGAGACGCCACCGTCACAGATTTATGGAGTTCAATAAGTATCCTGAACCTCAGAGCCAAGTTAACACACTGCATAATTAAAACCTCGCAGTGGAGTCTTTTTCAAGTCGGAGTGTCAGTGAGAACGAACTGCATTATCTCTCCTCGCCACACACACACACTGACAGACAGACACAGTAAGTAAAAAACCAGAGAGCATTAAAAAAGCATATGATGCATACAGTCTAATCAGATCTGGCCGTTATTAGCGCACACACCGAGGGGCTGGAAGT
>CM040463.1:26679198-26723463 GCA_022758105.1 Pangasianodon gigas | reverse complement strand
TATATATATATATATATATATATATATATATATATATATATATATATATATATATATATATAAATTTACACTATGTGGCCAAAAGTTGTACCTGTCCATCACATTCATATGTCCTTTTTGAAAATCCCATTCCAGATTTGGTTCCTCTTTGCTGTTATAATAAGCTCCACTCTTCTGGGAAGGCTTTCCACTAGATGTTGGAGTGTGGCTTTGGGGATTTGTGTTCATTCAGCTACAAGAGCATTAGTGAGGTCAGGCGCTGATGTTGGGTGAGGAGGTCTGGGGTGCAGTCGGTGTTCCAGTTCATCCCAAAGGTGTTCAGTAGGGTTGAGGTCAGGGCTCTGTGCAGGACACTACTTCAACCTTAACACACCATGCCTTCATGGAGCTCGCTTTGTGCTCAGGGGCATTGTCATGCTGGATCAGGTTTGGGCCTCTTAGTTCCAGTGAAGAGAAATTGCAAAGCTACGCCATACAAAGACATTCTATACAATTGTGTGCGAACTCTGCGGCAACAGTTTGGGGAAAAACCACATATGAGATTTTTGTGTGCTTTCATCAGTCAGTATCACCACATCATTGCAAAAGACTTTTCTTCTTCCCATGATCTTCAGGAAGCTCGTATGAAACAACTTCCTGCTGAACATGTGACTTGTGGAAGCCCAGAACCTTCAGCTACCACTGCCCACAATAATACTGCACCAGCTTTAATGTAGAACTTTTAAAGGGTTTCCCATTGGATAAATGTTCCAAGTAGAACTCTTTTTGTCAAAGCTAGAAATATTAAGATTAGAAGGTTCCCAGTAGAACTCTTTTTGAAAGCCAATAGCCATTATGAGAACCACTGAGGAACCATTTTCTAATAGTCTATTTTATGGTAATTATATGGTGGTTATAATGCTACTGATCATGACATTACCGCTCACTCTTAGGAAACGTTTGGTTGGTTTGTCCCATTAAAGATTCCCACTAGAGAAGGTTTCCCCTTTAGGATGCCATTTGGGAAGTTTAGGAAGACTTCAGGAACCCAAAGAACTTTTGAGGATCAATTCTTTTCTAAGTGTAGTTTTATTGTAGTGCTAATATTTACTGTTACGCTACTATCAAAGGTGGCTATATGTTTTGAGGTTAAGTTGATATTTGATATGAAAAAGGTACCAAGGTTTAGTTTTTTCTCACAACTTAGCATTTTTAGACATGCTAAAAATTCTGTCTCAACAATGCAATCTTGTTCAGTTATTGTGTTGGTACTTTCAGTGTTCTGGTGTTAAAATAGAAAATGGTTGGAAAAACCATACTATTCATATATCACACAAATACTATTGTGTTTTTTTTTTTAAATAATAAAATTGCACTACATCTGGTACTTGAACTGAGGTTTACGAGACATTAGTACTAGTGACCGGAAGGCTGTGAGTTCAAATCCCAGCATTACCACAGCTCCACTCGCAGACCCTTGAGCAAGGTTGTAAAATCTTCAGTCGTTCAGCTGTGCTTTCGGATTGGACTCTGCTTCACTCGTTAAAAAAAAAAAAACCACTTTGAATAAAGAAATCTGCCAAATCAATTAGACCCCAGGAACAATGGCAGGACCTGGACACAGAGATGAAGTTTCAATAAAAGCACTGCTTTAACACAGTTTACAGGTATTCGTCTGGGATCCAGAGGCACAGCTGGATCAGGGAGTCTTTGGCCTGGGGTACTAAAGTACACAGATCAGCACAGTTTCAAGGAAGGATAGCAGGATAGCAAGGTTCTTATGGTTTTTTTTTTGCCATGAAATATACCAGCTGTTCATACTAGCATATGGTCATGAGGCAGAGCGAGTAAATTCCCAGGAATTATAAAGAGCAATCATTTCCCTGTATTTTACATGAAAGTCTCAAGAAAAGGTATAATGATGAATCTGGCCACAAGCTGCAGGAGCAATAACATTAAAATGTAACTTCCTGCATGTGTTCACTTCCTATGAATTTGAGATCATAAGACAGTGATACTTAAGACAGTGATTCGGAAATTCTTCTCTGCCGTTGATGAGCATCGGACTTCGTCATCCACTAGATTGTTTCCGCTGTCCGCTTCTATGTTCACTCCTCAAGCACTCTTTGGATGATTAACAGTTACGAGACGGTTAAGAGATGGTATATACTAATTAGTCATACATCATGTATCATTTTTACTGTACCACTTTACTTAAGAATGGTGCTCATAGGGGTCCATAAACCCTTCATAACCCCTTCCTGTCCCTAAAATAAAATTTCATAATTATTTATAAAGTTTTATGCCCACAGCATCACCTCTCAAGTTGATGCTTTTGTCCATTTTTAGGTCCAGTTGACATAAGTAATATATAAGTAAGACATCAAGTAATTTACATGACACTGTGGTTGACATAAGAGTTACGACCCTTTCAACTGCTACATTAGACAATCACGACATCTGACTGTAGCTTTGATAATGAAGTGACACATCAAGGATCAAAACACAAGTCTCATTAATTTATTTATTAGGGTACGAGAGAAAATATACATAACTGTCATTAAGGTGTCATGGCATTGTTATAGTTTTTCATTAAAATGCTATAAACACACCTTACTTAAGGACCGGAGGAAATGTACGTAAGTCCATTACAATGGTACCATGACATTATCAAATAATTTCCATGAAACGCTTATAGATTAATAAAATGAAAGTCACTTTGCTTAAATAAACATAACATGAGGTCATTACAGCGCTATAATTATTCATAACACTCTTATAAGCAGAAATATCTACAAGTTGGGTGGAATGATGTAAATCAGCCAGGAAAGTCTCGTTACACAACTTTATGTCAACAAAAATATGTCACATGACCCAGGTGTTACATCAACAATGTGGCTTTGTGGGTTTACGTCAGCTGTCATAAAGGGCTTATGTAGGGGTTATGTTGCCCTGTGATCACCACCCTTCTTTGAAATTTTACTCTTTCTACTTTGCTTTGCCCCAGAGGTTATGTCAAAATTATGGCCATGTCTGTTTATGTCAGCTGTCTTAAAGGGCTTATGTAGGTGTTATGTAGCCCTATGAGCACCACCCTAATATGAAATTTGACTCTGTTTACTTAGCTTTTTTCTTGTTTCTATGCTTTTTGAGTATGAAAACTCTCCCCACACTCACTGATCAATCTCCCCACTTCCTTTTTCTCCTCAAAGGTCATGAATAACTCCTCGAACGAGAGCCTAACCTTAGAGAACACAACAGAGGATGACCAGGAGTGAAATATGGACCATCTGTGGCCATCGCTTACAGCTTGATGTGACCCTTGAGCAGGAGGCACTTGGCACATCTGCCCAGGTTTGTCAGATCACTGAAGTTTTGCAGGATGGACAGCCTCTTCCTGCTGGGTACAGCTGGGTCTCTGGGATCGATCAGGCCACTCTAGAAGAGAGGGGGGATGGACACTTTAACAGAGGAGGGAAAGCAAACTGACCAGATACACAGAGTTAATAATATGTTCCCTATCACTGGGGGAAATTTGGTCTCCTTTTGTGATTCCCACCAAATTCAGTGAATGAAGTTTGCAGCTTGATGCATCTGTGCAATGCATGCCGCACTCAGACATCAAAGAGCACCCTCTTAATTGCTTGGATGCGTCTCTTTGTTTAATGAGTGGAAGATTTAATGCATTGTGTGCGGCAGGGGCATTTTGCTCAGAGATCAGTTGATTGCCGTCTCTGGGGTTGATTTGTAGGGGCCTGCCGTGGCTAGAATAGGCCTCGGAGGCCTTTGGCACAGGGCCCAGACAGAGAGGGCCACTGGGGGTGGCGGCGGCGGCGGTGGTGGTGGTGATGAATTGGGAAGGGGGGTTGAGTTGAGTTGGGGCTGAGAGCAGACAGAGCTCCAGGGCAGGTGTTAAAATAAGCACCCTGGCTCTTTCAGTGCTGATCCCTGTAAAAACAAGTCCGTCTGCCAGGCTGCAGTCGACCCAACAAGGTGCTAACACATGGACCGGTTGCTGCGAGACGGCGTTCGCTGTTTACAAGATCTCTGCTCCTCGAAAACGGCTCGAAACGGATCATTTATCTTCCAGTTTTTGTCGAGCCCTTTTTGGTTTTCCCTTTTAGCTTTTTCATTGTCAAGTGCACAAGCAGGCATTTGTCACAGGCTTTGGTTTAAAGCAGAAAGAGTGGGAAGTGTGCGAGGTCAGTGGCGGCAGTTCTGTCTTGATAATTAATTATACATTCAAAATCAAGCTTTAACACATGATTCCTGTTGGGGCTTTGAGTCAGTGAGATTTGAGCTCATGCTCTACATATACTTAGCTAGAGAGTAATAGGTGTTAAAATCATGCATAAATTGTTTAAGGATCACACTTCCAATAGCAATCACACCTTTTTTTCTTTTACATTTTTTTAATAAGGTTCACAAGGATTAAGATTAGCCCTGCCCCTGGCCTGATCCACATTCATTTAGGATTATATTGTGCCAACATTTTAGACACAAATCACTTGACCTGTGCTCTCATCTGTCACTCAATATTATGATCTGAACATGTAGAAATGCCTCAGGGACTTGCACCTGGCCTTAGACCACAATCAACCAAAACTTTCACCTTAACCTCTTCATGTTTTCTTGAAGTTACCCTTGAAACATTTTATACCATAATGCTGTTGAATTCTCAATTCTGATTGGTCGGAGGCTTTGACAGTAGTTTCAGCTGCAAGACAAATCACAGGTTTATTAATGCACTTATTATAAACGTTATCATTTCTATAGTTACTTGCAGAGGAACTTATATGATGGATGTTCCACATAAACTGATTTTAAAAAAATGTTTTTTTTTTTTGATGTAGTAGCATTTTCTGTGAGGAGATGTTTATTTAACATTTTTGGAAGGAGTCTCCAGTGTCAGCCTTTTGTAACAGTCAGAGGTAAAGCTGTAACCTTAAGTATGCTGACAAAGGAAGTCTTCACAACAGGAGGAGTTTGTGCTTTGTAGTAACATGACGAGCATTCCCATTATGAAAGGCACTATTTCAAACAACAGCTTGCCTTTCTAATAATAGTAAAAAGTAACAACTTACAAAGTGTTAGCATGCTATCAAGCACCATTACAGCCAGTTTAGGTAGCTAGCTATTAACTGTAGGCAGACTTTGCCATGCCAAACCTGGGGAAGTTAGCAATAAAAATATATAAAATATATAAAATATATACAGTATATACAGTATTTGGGTCCCTTCACCACATCAGGGCCTTAGAGGTAAAAGCCAGAGCCATCCTGCTTTCTGGAAATAAATAAAGTCCAGAACAAATTTCTGGAACAAATGTATAAGATGAAGTCTTCCAGCTGGAAAAGTGGCACAGAAACACTCGATGTTGTCTTGAGGACACACACACACTGTTGAAAGGAGTACTTCTAACAAAAGGAGCAATATTTTCCCACATTTCCTGCTTATCTTTTTAAAAAAAAGTTGCATGTTTTCCATGCTGCAGCCCGTCAGTCCTGTAAAGAGCTTGGCATTTCATTTGTGGCTGTTATCACGGAAGTGACAAAATGACAGAGCAAATACGAGACCATAATGAACCACGCTGAAGAGTGAGTCTACTTCCCATAAAGTGTGCCCATATACAAAATACATGCACACACTTACACACACACACACACACACACTTGCCTGGCACAAGGTTTTAATACGAAGCAACTATTATAGTGTCTAGAAAAACTTTTAAATCTGGTGTTTTTTGATGCTTACCCATATGCTCAACAGGCCTCAATGTTTTTTTGTTTTTTTTTTACAGCTTGTTAAACGTCTTGTAGCAGGGGGGCGGCTCCTGAGGAAACCCAGTACTAGTCCTGAAGCCTTTTGCCATGTAGTGTGTATGGCTAATACCTGGTTCTCCCATTCTCATACTAAGATCAATGCACCCTGTGGAGAATAGAGGCAGAACGCAAATCTGAAAAGTCAACATATGTGTTATTGGGGCGAATCCAAGAAACCCATAGTGACCAGACAGACTGGGTTAAACAAGGATTATCCGTAATCAGCAATGAAAACACAAGCGAAGGTCGAAATAGAAAACAGAAACTACGGCTTGGGCTTAATGAGACAAATGCATGAAAACAATCTGAAAGATTTTGCAACAAGTAGTAGAAACAAGAAGGAATAAATAGGCAAACTAATTATGGTTGAACACATAACAGGCGAACACAGTAAGGTAACAAACCAGTGATGGGACAGGCGCAGAGACTGGAACAAAACCAAAACAAAGGCACATGTCAAAACAAACAAAATCAAATTGAGTGCTAGGAACAACAGCAAGCATCACTGCTACACTGGGAACTACAAGGGGGAATTCATGACAATCAGCATGACGACTTCTGATGTCACTCACCTGTAACAAGGTGTGCTGGTGTTAATTTAGGTCTAGTTATGATTCCTGGTTCTTCATGGGTGAATATCTGATTCAAAAACAAGAACCAGCCCCAAGCAGAAAGCAACAGAACTTTTTTTGGTTCATTTTAAGCAAATTATGAGATGACTGAAACACATTAATGCAATAACGATAACTAGGAAGAAGTGTCCAAATTTACATTGCTCCTATGTCTGATTAGCTGTTGGTTAACCTTCTTATATAAAATTTCCTGATTTTTTTAAGATTAATGTTACTAACTAGCTAATAAACTAGCATAACTCTGTAATGTTAAATTAATGTAAATATAAATATTGTACAAAAATGGAACTATTCTGTTGCAATTCTCGTTTTGTATGTATGTTGCATGACACAATACACAACAAAAAGTGCATGTAACCTGACCCCCAAGTTCACAAGTTCTTGTTGGTGCCAATATGGAGCAAGAACCATCCATCCAGTTATCCTCTAGGGCAAATCTCAGATGACTTCCTATTCACTATATTTGCACCCTACATAGGGTATAACAGATTGAATTTTCACTTAAGGACATCTGGTACACAAACATCTCTGTAGTCTCAGTAAAGATTAAAGTATTGGCAGCCTTTAGCTGTTTTGGGTGTTTGGGCAGCCATTAAGTGAAAGTTTCCTCATATGTATATTCCCTAATGGTTAAAAGTATTGGCGACCTTGGCTGGGTTTGGATGTGTAGGCAGCCATTAAGTGAAAGTATGCGCCTCTGCATTCTCACGAAAGATAAAAGTATTGGCACCCTTTGGCTATATTTGGACGTACAGGCAGCCACTAAGCGAAGGTTTGCTCCTCTGTATTCTCACTAAAAATTAAAATATTGGCACCCTTGTGTTTGGGCATGCTTCCATCACAATAAAACCAATGTTTTATGTTTACTAGTTCACTCTAGAGAGAAACGTAGCATGGTAACATAAAATGATAATGAGGACAAGCCAGTATTTATTAATTAATTAATTAATTTATTTATGCATGCAGAGTAGTACTTCACTACTACCATGGAGAAACTCTTCCTACTTTCTTGAGAAGAGTTATGTAATGGGAACGTGACACACATGCACATGCATGCACACACACACACACACGCACGCACACATACAGGTTCAGCATATATGGATAGCCCAGGGTTTGGATTCATTGCCAAGCCATAGCGAGCTGCACAGTTTTGTGCAGAAGCGGTATGAGAGTCCACTTAAGCTGTCCTGCCAATCCACAAATATAATAGGAAAATGTCACACAGTGAACATACAAGACAGTACGGCTCTGCACACACACACGCACACACACACACACACACACACTCACATAATACATTCACATTGTAGAAGCAAAACGTGCTAAAGATTCCATCTGACATTTCAAAGCACTGGATTTGCACCTGTAATTGCCAACGCTTGTAATTTGACCGCAATGTTTACATATCTCGTAGGTTGGTAGATGTGAGGAAACATCCAAACCCATTCACTGTAATGAAAATGAAACTTGCATTATACACTCAACACACACACACACACACTCACACACACAAACAGCTGTCACAATAAACTTGTCCAAAGTACCACCTTCACTGTGATTATGTTGAGAGTTTTGGCACAGAGGCTCATCTAATAGCCATTTAGCTGATTCAAATAAGGAGATATTGGAAGAAAGTTGCTGCCCGAGTGCTTTCAAAGCGACTGCCAGCGCTGAAGGGGAGGCGTGTTTCCACTTCAAGAATTAGTCTAAATTCATCGGAAATCATTCAGGAGTAGCGGCAGTGCATCCCTTTTTTTTTTGGACGCATTAACAATGCGCGCAGTCACTTTGCTGGATGCGTTAAAAAAAAGAACGAAAAAAAGAGCATGCCAACGATTAGCCGTAAAATTGCTTAATTGATCCATTGGCTTTTTAATTGATGCTTGATTAAATGAAAGAGCTCAGCACAAAGACGGACACACAGGCAGGTAGCGCGTGTATATATTGAAATTCAATGCATTAAGCCTGAGGCCTGTTATACATCAAGTCTTTCAGTGTGTTCACTTTAGTGTTATTAACAGGTCCATTAACAAGATAAGGAAGCTATCAACCTTGATTACAGATTCATTACTTATCGAGCAAGGCATTTGTGGAAAGGAACAGTTTGTGATCTTTATGGATTAAAGCATTTGAATGTGAATAAACACCGGCAACACAAGATGTCATCAATTAGGTCTACTTGCTTCCCAGACTAAAACCCTAGAACCAGGGATTGAATAATGTCACTATAAAAATGTAATCACAGCAAATCATATGAAAGCATAAATCTTTGGTAAATAATAGATGACTGATATATCTGTAGTTGGACAAAATGAAGAAGACATTTAATTTATAGCAACATGACATTTAGTGTGTGCTAGATTTCATTATCATTTATTACAAATAATGCAAATGGTGAAATAGTGTGTGTTGAGATATTATTATACCACAGTACTGTTGAATTCTTGATTCTGATCAGAAGGTGTTTACTTTTTCTATAACAGCAGCCACAGATTGGTCTCACTCTTTTATAATATAATAACAGATGGTCCCACCCATGGTAGTTGATTGACAGGTAGCATAACCATGAAATAAAATCGGCATTAAAAAAAAATGCAAAAATGGAAGTTTTACTGAAAATCAAGCCTTCTAACTGATGAAACATTCATATCCCAATGGGCGTGGTCTCTTCCAGGATGACCCTGCCCCCACTCCCAGGGCAAGAGGTCTTACAGAATTGTTTGCTGGGGATAAAAATGATGTAAATCATATGTTATGGCCATCACACTCACTTTATGGAACACCTATGAGAGGTGAGGGAAGAATGGTGTTCATCCTTCCTGCACCGTTCCAGACATAGTGTAAAATTAATGCCAAGGTGCATTGAAGCTGTTCTGGTGGTCAGACACTGCCACTGAGCTTTGAAGCAATTTGAAATGCCAGTAGAGATCGTCTTGTGGAGAGTTTTAAAAGGAAAGAATCATGTGGCCCAAACTCAAACCCACCACCATCACCATCATCATGTGTGCAGCCAGAAAGTGCTGCTCTCTCCTCGGTCTGGAGCTCATTACCTCTGCGGCCTGCCAAGTTCGTCACTCCAGGAAGCCGGGGACCAGAGTCTCTGAGCTGCCTCCACTGGACAGCCAGCGAGTGTGGAGTCAGCAGAACTCCCTGCCCTGTTCTCCGCAAGATCAGCAGGAGAACTGGAACAAGTTATCGGTAGCCAGGCTCCATTTTGGGTTTCAAAGGTGCTTTAAGGGAGTGAGTATGTGTGTCAGTGGCATAGAGTCAGAACCCTGAAATAGTGCTGCTGCTTTTCCTGTTTTATAGACATCTGGATTAAAAAGAAATCAAGAAAATTGTTAGAATCAGTCACAGCACAACAGGATACAATTGTTTTTCATGTAAGTGGAAAAAAACATTCAGCAAATTGAACAATTTCTGTAACCTAAAATCAAAGCTCAGTGAAGGCCATGAGCCATGTAATAGATCAAATCAAGCTTTTCCATGCTCCTTTAGAGATACACATCTGATGATTTGTCGGAAAGGGAAGGTCAATGTCCGGCTTTCTCTCAGCTCTGTCCCTTAGAGCCCTTATCTTAACTTATCCACATCTATCAATGTCCACTGACAAAGACTTTCCTCCAGAGCACCGTCCTGAAGCCACGCTCGACGTCCACCACCTGAGACACACACACAAGCCCCTCTCTCAGTTCCTTCAGTACAAAAACTTTACATGGTGCTAAGTAAGCAGCCTTCTGCCCATGAAGGATTGACTTTGGTCTGGTCACTCTTTACCACCAGCCATTTTGACTTTCTTTTTTTTTTTTTTTTTGCTCACTGTGCCAGCAGCTGAATTCATTCAGAGTGTAATTTTAGATGGGACTGATGGCACCGAAAGGACGATCAGGGTAAATCTATTGTGGCTCATGGATGGACTCACACATGGAATGACTTTAGTTTCTTTTTTACGCAAATATTTTCTGGCTTGTCTTTGAAACCATAATGAATTGGAGCAAGTATAATGAAATACCATGTTGAATTAATCAGTACTCATTGACTCCCTTCATTGTGTTCCAATCTGAAAGCGGCTCTCTACCCAGTCCAGCATTTTTTAGCCAATATTTATGCTCCAAAGACACTTCCAAGCAAACAGAGAGTGCTATTGGCATGTTCAATAAGTATTCAACAAGTTTTAAGAAGGTTAGGCTGTAACGTTCCAAAAATAACGTTCCTGAAATGCTCTAAAAACATCTGCAGTAACAATCATAATGTTATTAGAATATTATAAAACACAATGTTTCCTGTACAAACATTATGGAAATGTTTGCCTTAACACAACTACAACAAAAATATTGCAGCGATGTTATAGGTACGTTATAGGTACGATGTTATAGGTACGTTTACGAGCATTACATTAACTTATTAATTTATCAATACATCCTTATTTTTATTGGTCAAATTTAAGAGCAATGTCAAATAATTCTGTTCACTGAACCAGTGAACAGTGAACAGTGTTCATTCATTCATCCTTAGTACCTGCCTTACCATGGTTAGCGTAACTCTGATTTAACTTATACATTTGCTTATATTTTGGGAAACCACCAACTAAGTTCACTAGAAAATATTGCAAGCATGTACAAACAAAACTAATAGACTGTAGGATTGGTCAGAATTCCTTGGGGAGTGGGCGGGAGTGGGATAAAGAAAACAGAGCAACTCACGCACAACTCTACACTAAGGCTAGCCTATAAAACTAGCTATTTTCTTCAGCAATCTAGTTGTGAAAAATAGCTGTTGCTAATTTGGGATCCATCTGGAGGTAAGCTAAGAAAATTAGCATGCAACATTGTCGCTAAAAGCTATGATGTATGATTTCGCTGAATGATTTCCCAAACGTAATGCTTACAAATATTTCTTTTTAGGTAAAATGCTGGTTTTGTTCCATTTCAGGTAAAATGTGGTTAAGTTGTTAAGTTGATTGAGAATGTAATGCAAGCTTTAGCTACGTAGTTATAAAAAATGGTTCCTCAAGGGTTCTTTGGATGGTTAAGAGTTCTTGTTTCACAATAGGGTTCTACATATTTGGAAAAAAAGCAATAAAGCTAGATGACTAAGTTACTTCGGTATGTCTAGTTATTCTTTGGAGGAACAGAGAGTGTTCCAAGTAAATAAGAACCACTGGATAAGAACTATCTAAAAAAAAGTCCATTGTGGATTGGAAACCATCTGCTGTTCTATTGTAATGTTCTACTACTCTACTGTAATGTGTGTAAACTTAGTGTTTGTTTTATTTTGAGTGAATTTGAAAATTATAGTCCAAGTCCATGGCTGAGGTCAAAACTCTGGCAGGCCAGTTTAACACAAAAAAACTCCAAATGATGAAACAGGCTCTAGTTGGAAAACCGGAATAAAGAACGGGAATAGAAACCAAGGTTCAGTGATGCACAGTGCAGTAGGCAAGACTTCGCAATATAGGAAGAGAAACAACATGGCAGAAATAACCAAACTTATTAGGGTGAAACACAGGTGAACACGTTATAGAATAATCAACCAATGTAAGGACAAGAAAAGTGACAGGACCAAAACCAAAACAAAAGCACATGGAGAAAGTCCTCGATTTGCACTGAGAGGGAAAATTCATAACACCTACATAAATCTTTTAAAGGTTCCCTACAGGGGAAAAAAATAATAAACCTTTTTTTTTCTAAGAGTGTACATTTCATGGTGCAGACATTTCCAATTAAGAACAGATTTATAAAAAATAATTCCCAACGATAAATTCATTAAAATGATCACTGTATCATGTGGCTTAGTGTATGGAGAAAAGTGTATAGATTTCACATTGAGTAAATATGTCAGTGAAGCTCTCTAACTTTTGGCCCTGTACAGATCTGTCTGAATCACACACACACACACACACACACACACAGAGACGCACACACAGCCGAGCTGGCACTAGGGCTGATTAGCTCCGTCTGCATATTCAAACTCCATCTCTCTTGGATTTTTGGCAAGTGGCAACGTGAGGAGGAGAGTGTCTGCTAATGAGAGGCTAGTCAGCGAGAGGCTCTAAATATTTTCACAGCTTATTTGGACATTTCTGCCCAGTGGATATGCGGGCTGCGCTTTGATGAGGTGAAGCGTCATTTGGCACGGGTTTCTTGCCGGTCTAGGGAGCTCCAATTCCACAGTTCACACCTGTAGTGTGAATATTATGATTCACCTTAAAGAGGAACGGTTAACATACTCAAATTGACCCCAATTTAGGCTTAAACTCGCCTGACAACTGCAAAGCTACTCTTTTAGTCCGGGCTAATGGGCCATTTAGGCTAATAGCTTTTTCGCATGGCGGTGAATATGGATGGGGGGAGAAAAAAAAAGATTTTATTTGTGTTACTGATGCTGTTTATTCTTTCCTACTATTTTTTCTAGCGCTACATCAAAACAGATGATTACTGTTTGCTTAAATCTAATTTTAATCATCAAGTCAAGGCCTTTTCCTGTTAAGAGAGAATTGTGATCGACTTGGATCATGACCAAAAAATTAGCACACACACGCACACACACACGCACACACACACACACACACATACACACACGCTTGCTCCCCCACATGGTAAGGAAGCACAAGCGCCCATTAATACGCGGCTCATTGAAATGCGGCGACAGCTTCTTGGCTGAGGCTGTTTTTTTTTTTTTTCTCGCTGCCTGACAGTCGTGGTCACCGCGTAGCAGACCTCACCTACACTCGGGGCGAAGATAAATCCTGCGTGATTGATTGGAGGGGCTTTATATTCATTCATTAGCCGAGGCCCTGTCAGACAAGCCCTGGCAGGTACCTTCATGTTCGCAGACTTTTCATCCCAGTGTGGTCTTGAGCTCGGAATCTACAGCTCTACCCAGTCCAGCATTTTTTAGCCAATATTTATGCTCCAAAGACACTTCCAAGCAAACAGAGAGTGCTATTGGCATGTTCAATAAGTATTCAACAAGTTTTAAGAAGGTTAGGCTGTAACGTTCCAAAAATAACGTTCCTGAAATGCTCTAAAAACATCTGCAGTAACAATCATAATGTTATTAGAATATTATAAAACACAATGTTTCCTGTACAAACATTTTTTTCTTATGTCTCTCTATCTCACTCTCTCTCCATTCCCCTATATCCTTCTCCCCTCCATGTGCCCTCTCTCTCTCTCTCTCTCTCTCTCTTCTTCTTCTCTATTTTTGTCGCTGTCACTTGCTCTTTTTCCAAATGTCCTTTTTCCACCCTGCCTTCGAGGACAGGTCTAGTAATACAGTTTGAGCGGTGTGAAAAGGACCTATCATCATGCACATTATTACATTTTTATCCTTGTCTCCGCCGTAGCATTTCCCAGGCTCCCTCTCTCCCCCTCTTTCTCGTGCACTCTTGACGCAGTCCAGATACCCCGGAGCGCACGAGCCCTTTTGCCGTGACCAATCCAGTAACAGCGGAGTGGAGAGGAGGGTCTGAGCCACAGTAGCGCTGATATATCCCAGATCAGCGCCTCTCTCATTTTAACCCCCCGCTGTCAGATAACGTCGCCATGCTGTGGCATTTGGAGGCTCGGTCGCGATGAGATGGAAGGCCACCGAGTCGGGAGGAGGAAACAACCCGCGGGTCTGATGTTGACATTTCTCAAAGTCGCAAGACTGGTAGCGTGGCCCATTCGAACGCTCTGTTTACGCGAGACAGGGCCCAGTGTGAGACGCAACACAGCCTGCCTCTCACAGCCGTCCACCACCGATACAGTCAGCCATTTTATCTGACAATGTGTGAGCTATGCTTTTTTTTTATTTCATGTGATCAATCATATCAAGTCATAATTTACTTTTTGATGGCGTCTATGTAGAGAACCAAACCTTACCCTAATGCATAAGCTGTTCAATTTAGAAGGTGTTTAGTAATTTTCATAAAAGCAGCTCTGACAATAATTCCAGCCTCAAGGTTTATAATAATGCACTCGTTCAAATGCTATATCATTTCTATAGTAACAGCTCATACAGGAAGCAAAATGGTGTAATTGTTGATTTAACATTTATGGAAGGAGTCTCCAGTGTCAGCGCTTTGTAACAGTCAGAGGTAAAGCTGTAACTTTAAGTTTTCCACCATCTTCAGGACAGAATTTTACGATTTTCTGTTTCTTGGTAACAGGACAAGTTGCGTTTTTTGTGTCTTATTGACATGAAGTGAGAGATAAAAGAGAGGCTGCTGAAGGGATGAACGTTTATAGCTGCAAAAAATGTAAATGAGAACAGGAACTGGCGTTCCCCAACATTAAATCTAACTATAAATGGATAAAATGCATGTCCTGTCATTCTTTAATAAATAAAAATTTTAATTATTGGCAAATTGCTGTGGTATAAGAGGAATCAAACACTTCATGATGTGCCTCAGCTTCATCACACCATTTCGGTGTTAATTATTTTGCTATAGCAGCACACCACCAAGTGTTTTATTCCTTACTTAATACAAATACACCTTAAAATAGCTATTATGAGCTCTCTTAGCCTTATTATGTAATATTAACAACACCGACTGCTTAAAATGATGAAGCCTGAAATAGACGCTAATCTGAAATAAAAACTGCCCTTGAATGGAGTAACTTTCATCATATTTACATGAGGATTCTTTAAGAACACTGTACGCTTGTCATCATTGTATATTTACATTTCTGACAGCCCTGAATGCACAAGTTGGGACGCCAATGCTCATGTTTCTCAATATAGCAGAAACCATGGGTTGGCTAGTTGGCTTTTGATGCTAAGTGTAATTATTGTGTACAAAAGACTGACAGCTACGTGACAGCTAGCAAAATCGTTAGTCAGTCTTCAGCTAATTGTGCTTGGTGTAAATATATTTCCATGTGATCTAATAACAGTGGTCTAACAGCTTTAATAGTTTGAACAGCGAGTGAGTTTGTGGTGTTTAACGCTACCTTACAGTCTGAAAAAGGTCCACAACACATGTCACGTTAGTCAAACGCATTAGCATAATGCAAAAAAAGCTTGTTTATTAACTCTTCTTTCTATCCTTATTAGCCTGTCAAATTCCTAAAATGTCCCTTTCTATCGTTCTCCTTAAATTCCCCCCTTCCACCACTTCTCAGAGACAGTTAGTGAAGAGTCTCTTCGCTTAATGGTGCGACTTTGACTTTTTTCCAAAGAGCTTAGCCTGCACTTGACAACACCGCCTCCCTCTTGAGGAAAGACGGGCCCGATATAGCTGTCCGTCCTTATAGAGAGCACTTGCCAAAGCCACGTTTATTAGCATTAAAATCCTCCTCAACTTCTCAGCCAAAGATTAGTGGCTTTTTTCCACGTATTCTCCCTCCTGGTCCATATGGAAACAGTTCTCCTCGTCCCAGAATTACCCCTCCTCCCGTCCCCTGTTCTCGCGCCTCCCGTTCTTTTAAGATTACTGGCATGGCAACTTCAAAATGGCTTCAGATCCCCTCGCCGCTCGCACACCGGAGCTGGAATGTCTGGCTGTCTGCGGTACATGGTGGCCAGGCAAGCGCCCTGAAGTCAGCAGGTGGCCACATGAGAGAAAAACGAAACAGTGGAGGTTACAGCAGGATCGGGAGTGATGTTATACTTAACATGCATTTTGGCAGAGCTGGATCTGGTTTAAATTTGGTTAGCCATGAAGGTTTGTCCCATGTGTCACTTTGTCTGAGGTCGTAAATATACACTTTTATACACACTTCATCGCTTGGTGCACATCTGCCCCTTTCTTCAGTATCAGGGGTGTTATAACAGCTAGGCTAGATTAAAAAAATCCACACTCACACTTGCACATTTAGGCTGAAGGTTAGAGGGAAAAAAGTCTAAATCCTGTTAATTCAGGTGAGGATGTTTTGCCGTCATGCCGGTTGCCCTCTACTGGCACTTGCAGTCACATGCACCTGTACTAAATGCTCAACACGCCAAGAAAGCCATGAAACATTTAAATGATCTTGCAGCTTTAAAGCATCTTAAGTTAGACAGGAATAAATAACTCATCCCCTCATACTCATAGCTCAGGCCTATTAATTACCTGCGATGTGCTCTGCATGGGTTACCTGCGCCCGGTGCTGTTAATGCTTCCCCTTTGACCAGGCCCAGCTCCTCGAACGCCTCTACGGGGACGAGCTCTAATTAATCCTCTGTTACTGTTGTAATGGTGCCTTCCTGAGGGAGAGCCAGGCTAAGCGCAGAAATATTCTTTCATTCTTCCATTGTAAACAACAGCTCATCTCTGGAGGGAGGAGGAGGAGGAGCTGGAGGACGTGGAGGAGTTGGAGGGGGGAAATTCTGGATCACATGAAGCGGGGTAAATAATAATAATAATAATAATAATAATAATAATAATCATCATCATCATCATCATCAGCAGGTATTTGAATGGGACAACTAATTTTTATTTCAGCTGTGAGTTCAATGTGGATCTGATCATCCATTTATATAAGGAATAAGACACTCTGTGTAATAATGTATTATTTATCACTGAACGAGTCACATGTTTCTTATCCATTTGTAGGTACATTTAATGTTGTGAAACAAGTTAGTTCTTGTTCTCACTTATGTAATAGCATTGTCGTGTTACTGAGAGACCGGAAAGTGTGAACTCCTCTGTCCTGGAGATGTCAGAAAACTTAAAGTTACAGCTTTACCTCTGACTGTTGCAAAGCACTGACACTGGAGACTCCTTCCATAAATGGTAAATAAACGTTACATTACAGGAAACTCCACCAATCAATGATTATACACGGTTTTATTTGTTACAAAACAACACATTTTAATACACTATTACTTTTTCTTTATTATTATTATTATTATTATTATTATTATTATTATTATTATTATTATTATTATTATTATTATTATTGTTATATTTTTTGCATTACTGCAGGTATCCACCTTATTTAAAGTATATTCCTAGTCGGCCACCATTCCTTTAATAATCTGTTTGAATATGCCTCAGTAAAATTCATTACTTATCAAAGTTTTCAAAATGTGACCAAAAGAAAAGTCATGTCTATGAAATATAACAAAATCAGGTTTATTACTGTTTTACTTTCAAGGATGTCTGACAACTGTCAAGAATGTCTGATAAAAAAATAATAATAACTTGTCGTTATTATCTCCCAGAATCACAAAGCCCGAACTGTCCTCTCCCGTCTAACAAAGGCAGACGGTGGCGTCTCCCACCTGCAATTTTCTCTCCATTAAGCCTAACAATAGTGAATAAGGTGAATATGCTCCTGCTTCTCTGAGACCTTGGTGTGAGCCAGCATCCAGAAACAATCAACAGCTGCACACGGGGAAACAAACAACGCATTCTGGCCTCGCTTTCTCCCCTGCCTCACTGACCTTCAGCTTAAAGGCCTCTGAAAAGGAAGCCGATGTCACATGCTGCTCGCTATCTGAGATAACAACAATGCCAAGATAACAATAATACACCCGCGAGGTCAGAACATCACACGTCTAGCGCTGCTTATGAGACATCGTGTCCTCAGGACTGACAAAATATCAACGTCGTGTACAATCAAGGAATTCAGTACATACTTCATTGATTAAAAAAGTGGGTCCCACCCACTGAAAATCCTAACATTAATGATTATTTATTCCATTCCCACCTTGTAATAATGTCCAGCTCCTAAATTCTTAACCAGTGGACCCATAACTAGACTCCACACGAGATTGAATGATTTTCCTTTTCTTTCTGTGTTGTATGATTTTTCCTTCCTTTTCTTTCCAATCAAAACTAAACAATGAAATAAGACTATTACTGAAATACTCGCAGAGATTAAATATAACCGGCGGCGTTCCACGGATTTAACCACAATACTTACAGAGATTAATTTTTGGGCCTTTTGCAAATTCATCCCCCCCCCCCCCCCCCCCCCCAACAGGCTCTCTTTCCATGTCTTGACAAATACAAACTTTTTTTTTTGGATTATACTTTTTATTATTTAATTGACACACATAATGCAACACTGGAAGAGAAACCATACAAGGGAGAGAAAAAAGGCAGAATATTTATAGTAGTGAATTAAAAAAAAACACTAACAATCAGGGTTGATCCATGAATTATTATTATTATTATTATTATTATTATTATTATTATTATTATTATCATTGTTGGTTTGTCTAGCTTTGTACTGCTACGCTCATGTAAAAAAATATGAGATTGTTTTATATCAGTAGCAGCACAGATGTAATTCTGAATGGCCAGAAGGTTTTTTTTTAAATACTTTTTTTAAAAATAATTTTAGAACAGTAGCTCTAATAGTAGTCCCTGCTGCAAGGTAAAATCACAGGTTTATATTAATACACTCTAATTTGTTATCATTTCTATAGTAACAACTTACACTGGGACTTGTACAAAGGACGCTCCAGATAAACAGATAAAAAAAAAGTGTAATTTTAATATGGTGAAGTTTTCTGTAAGGAGATGTTTAGTTACCATTTATGGAAGGAGTCTCCAGTGTCAGTGCTTTTTGTAACTGTCAGAGGTAAAGGTAAAGCTGTATCATGGGAAGGTCTTCAGAACAGAGGGTGAGAGAATGACGTCTTCGTGAATAAATTAAAAATTTGTAATCATGTGTAAATTGCTGTGTTATAAGAAGAATAAACCACTTCAGGACGTGCTGTTATAGGAAATTAATCAAGTTTGGAGTGGTAACTGTAAATCTGCTTCATCACACCACTTAAGCCTTTATCAAAGTGTCTTTAAGACAATAAAAATGATATTGTGTGTATAGACAGTATGTATTCGCAATTCTATGACTAACTCTGCGCGAATCTCATCATGTGTTTGTGAACAGATGTCATGAAATCCTGTCCCGACTCCCTCGGTCATCACAGGAATCTGAGGAAGGGATAAGAAGCGAAGAAGTGAAAAAGTGAAGAAGGATATGGATGACACAACAAACAAGTACGACAACAATAACACAAAAAACGCAGGCCATGGAGAGGTGACGAGCAAACAGGCTGCAGCAGCTGTGCAGCATCATGAGACAAAACGGACACAAAACTGCGTTTGGCAGTTTCACTGAGCGCAATATGGCCACATCGCTGCCACACACACACACACACACAAACACACACACTCACTCAAACAGAAACCCTTGAGTGTTGTCCTCTCTACACATGTGGGTGCAGGACAGTAGCCTGGGATCACAGGAGGCCTCCGCAGCTGGCAGACACACAGAGAGAGACACACACACACACAGAGAGAGAGAGAGAGAGAGAGAGAGAGAGAGAGAGAGAGAGTAATCCCTTGAAGAGATGCTGTGTGTATTATTTTGTTCAGCTTGGCCAGACTGTCTCTTGTATAGCCTCGAGCGGCTTGGGGATGTTGTCAAATGGGCCTCATGTTCTTTTGAGCATGAAAGATGAAAGAAAAAAATGGCACATCTGCAGCGGCCGTTTATCGATGAAAAAGAAGGAGAGTGAAAATGATAAAAAGGAATACCTGGATGATTGTTTTAGACTTTGTTCACACAGCAGGGAAACTCTGATTTTTTTAGTACTACCTGGACCTAAAAAAATGATTCGTTTGTTCAGAATGGTTTAGTCAGGGTTGCCAGGTGTATGTTTTAGCCCACTGGAATTGAGTGAAGGGTTGGACATTTTGTATACATTGCATTAATTAAATTAATGCTAAATAGGTAAGCTGGTATGGAAACATGTTAAAGTGTTATGTCATTAGATTGACATAGTATCTCATTTTTTCCAACCTAACAACTTATTATTTCAAGATCATTGTCATGTCATTGTTCTGACTTATATTCAGTAATATTTAGAGAATATTCAATAAATTAGTCTTATTGATAGAATGTAGGGTACTACATTTTAAAGGAGAGTTAATATATGATAATATGTTGGAAAAAAACCAAGATAATGACAAGATAGTAACTCAAAATGAGTTAAGTTGAATTACAATATTAAGTCGAAATAATGACATAGGACTTCAAAGTTTTTAATTTTTTTTGACAAATCGTAGTTCAGAGACTTTGTAAAGCTGAGATTTTTTATTTTAATTTAAACAGTAAATCCATAGTGAGTGACCTCATTAGATCTCATTTCCAAAGACTTTTTGGTATCTCTGAAAAAAAAAAAACACTCATATGCGTTGGAAATACCAGGATTATTTGCTTAATGAAGATGAATGACTCTAATCTCATTTGCAATACAGATATGCAGGGGAGTACAAACTTTTGCACTCAACTGTGTATATATAAGACACAAAGTGTTTGCACTGTACATAACTATTTCATATTGAATAGTTCATATTTCATAAATGAAACAATATACTGACATAATGCTAAGGTTTATATTTAATTTTTAAAAATCTTCTGGTTTAGGCCACGCCCACTTTGTGTTTAAATCCGAATGCAAGTACTGATTAACTATCAAATTACTGAATGATATTCAGTGGCTGGATTTCTGTTGAAATTGTATTTTTAACATTCTTTAATAAACATAATGTACTTGTCCATTATAGTCTAGTACACTTTTATTTATTAATTTTTAATATTTACGGTAATGAAACCTAGTCTCCATATCAGGTTCATGAAGCTAATCAGTGAACAACGGAGCCGAGTCCAATACATGTTATCTACAGCCGTCTGCACTACATGATGAGAACAATATGGGGAGTGTTATCCTCAACCAACCCTCTCTGGTCTTCTGTCTGTCTGGAGAGGAGGGCAGAGTCAGGGCTACGACATGAAAAGGTGGGAGTCTCAGCGCTCGGCAGGGAGAATCAGCAGGGTGTGTGTGTCAGAGGGAGTGCGGCGGGAGCTGGAAGAGGTGTGATCGCTGGCAAGATGGCAGTCAAAGCAGCAGATCTCACCTATTACGGCCGCAGATTGGGGGGATCAGGGTGTAATTGATATCATTATATCCTAAGCTAATCAGACAAGGACTCATGTGAGGCTTCAACCTCATGTCCAATTAAGCCTTTTTTATTATTTCCCTTTAAAAATATATAAATATCACATTTCACACATGCACACATCTCATTGTTCTTTACCAAAGCATCTTGTTAGAGGGTCAAAACAGCATGATGTAGCTGTTGTGAGAATAAAAGCATCTGTTGTGTGTATGCAGCATGAAATGTGCATTGAGAAACTCAAATTATTAGCTGGGTTCCATCCACAAGAACGAAATATTAACATGGCCTCTCGATAGCAAATTGCTTTAAGCTAAGTGTCATGTAAGAAATGTCATGTATTGTCATGTAACTGTCGTGTCAGAAACCTTAGCATATATTGGTGAAAGAGAGGGCTAATTTTTGTCAGATGTATGCTAAGTAATAGTAAGAAAACAGTGAGGCAAAAGTCCACTACTGTGTAACCACTACTTAATAATAAGCGTCTCTTTCATTTTGGCTCACAAGACCAAGGCTTGTGAATTCCCAGGTCAAAGTCCACTTAGATAAAGTCGGCACACAGCGAAAATAGCCACTACCATAAGCAAATGAATCTTTCAGATCTCAAGTCCTTTCCCCTTCAGTGAATTGGCTTCATGTCAAGGTGTCAAAAATCTACAACTAAACCATAGATGTTGGCACCTCTGGTAAAGTACTGAATTTCACCCTATTAGTCAGTTCATTTTAAAATCATATCAGTAATTACAGCAAAACTTTTCAGTAGTCTGGACAGGTCCTGGGATTTTAAAGAGTTGTTGGCTCGGTTAGTATAACCCAGATTTCACACACAATTAACAACCAGAATTGATAGTTGGCACACAAAAATAATTTCTTGCCTCCTGATTAGTTTCATACTTGGGATGGACTGGCATCCCATCCAGGGTGTATTCCCTCCTTGAACCCAGTGTTCCTGGGATGAGATCCGGATCCAGCACACCACAGGAATCTAGAAGTAGGTTCTTAAAGGTAGCTGCTGAAATGCTTTGTTGTCTCTGCTGTTTCAAAAGTTTGTGTCTTAAAAGGCAGAACATTGATAGCAACAAAGGTACCCATAAGGAAAATGTTTGGGATGGGCTTTGATGGCAGCATACATCATGATGTTGCCAAGATACCACACACTAATGACCTGCTAACCCCAAAAGTCTGTTAGGTTGAACTGAATAAAGTATCAATATACTGTCCACCACACCACTGGAATCTAAATGTAGCACCTTAAGATAGCTGCTCAAATGCTTTGCTGGCTCTGCTGCCTCATAAGTTAGTGTCTTAAAAGGCAGAAATTTGATATCCACAAGGGTACCTATAAGAAAACAGTTTGAGACGGGCTTTGAAGGCAGCATATGTCATGATGTTGCCAAGATACCATACAGTAATGACCTGCTAACCCCAGATGTCTGCCATTACTGCTATTTCTCACCAGAAATAAAACATCTCTAGCTAAAATATACACATTTATTCACTTGTCTGACACTTTTATCCAATGCGACATACAACTGAGACAGGATACAACTGAACAGTTGGGGATAAAGGGTCTTGCTCAAGGACCCAACAGTTGGTGCTTCTTGGAACAGGGATTTAAGCTCCCAACCTTCTGATCAGTAGCCCAAAGCCATTACCACTGAACACTCAACACTTGCTCCCTGTCTTCTACTCTACAAGGATTGTCCGACACCATTTTTTACAGACTGGCTACTGCATCTCAGCTGATGCACAGGCTTATGGGATATGTAGGATAGTGAAGGATACATGCCGGTCAGATAAAGGGATCTCAGAAGGCAGTATTTGACATGCTGCCTCTGATACAGCCCTATTCTGCAGAACTTATGTTTCTGACACCCTATAAACTAAAACCAGAAATGGTTCTTAGTTTTGGTAGAACCCTACAGCTTTAGGGAGGGTTCTCTTTAGGAATCTATCCAAATCTATTGTTAACTATTCAAAATACCCTTCAGGAACAGTATGGTTATTGCCAGTCAATGATCCAAATCTGGTCCATGATTCAAATCTGAATGCAAATACATTTAATACAGGAAGTAGATATAAACAATGGTGGACAGGCACTGGTGGCTGCAGTGAAGCTCCATAATGAAGGACTTTTGCTAGGAACATGAATGCCTGTACAGTGTTAATTTAAATAACTCTCTTGTGTATCTCATGGACAAGAGAAAATCTGAGCACCTCCACTTTTGTTTCACTGTTGCAATCAGCTGGTCAGAAAAAGATATGTTTTCATGTGAGCGTGATGAGTTTGGTTCAGCAACAAGTTGGGTAGTGTGTGAACCCTGGTAATTTAATTGCATGCCTCAGTTTTGGTTTTGCCATAAAAATGTATAGAAATAAGTTGTAAAATGTGTAATAGAGTTTTCTTTCATAACCTATCAAGATTTAATGTAAAAAATACTAGTAGAATCAGAACATTACCCACTTCATAGTGACTATCTTTACTCCTTCTTTCTACCACATGATGGGATGCTGTAGGTTCTGGAGATTCTTCTATGGTCTGATCCTGGAGTAGAGGCAGCTGTGAAGATGCCTACATTGATGGAAACATTAGCTCCAGGGGGCTCTTCTAATCTTCCCAGGCCATCCAATTAGCGTTTGTCCGATTAAAAGCTGCCCCCCCTCATGTTTTTTTGTCCGATGGCACAGTCACCTGGGCCCAGAGGACAGCTGCGGATGATGAATTGTTCATTTGTTCTCGTCTCGCTGGGGAAGGCCCCCAGGCCATTACACAGCACGGCATATGCACCGCAATTTTAAGTGAGCCCATCTCCGATTCAGATCAGAGCCGGAGCTGCTGATTTGATGTGCTTTGGAAAAGGGGGAGGAGGTCAGACGGGGTCAGATCTCAGGCCTTCGGCCCAGAGCTCCAGCCTGGGAAAAGACACTGACTTCCCCTCCCTCCCTTCCTCCATCCCTTGCTCTAGAAACACCCATAATCCTGCTGTCACCGTTGACCAGATACACAGAGAACAGAGATAAGGCCTGCAATTACTGTAGATTGCAATCACACTGAGATAGAAGCATGAAGACTGGGCCTTTACCATATTGTCCAGGTAAACAATCACATTTATTTTACTCTATTTCCCTTTCAGTGAACCACGAAAGAGTTCAAACGAGTAGAAACAGACAAACCCATATGATCCACCTAGCTGATTTTATGGGTGATTGACCTGGCTGGCTTCTGATGGCTACAAGTCCAAGTCTAACGCTGGCCACAAAATACAGGAGTTTTTGATGCAATTAGCAGTTTTTATCAGATAAGGGACGTACTCTTGAAAATCTGAAAAATTTAATTTACACAATTTCCCACTTGGCCCAAATATAATTGATCAGCCAGGACATTTGTTGTTCATTTCCGCAAATGACCTGGCAAATGAGATAAATTTTGCTAGGAAGTAATGGATGTTAATGCTACATAAACTTATTTTTAAATACATCAATCCATATTTACCCAGCTGAACCTGAAAGACTTCAAAATGGAGCTGTATTATTATCTGTATCAATGCAGTGGTTCCTTAAAGCCAGTTCACAGTTGTTAATGAAAATCAGAGAGAAAAGCTAATGTAAGAAGGGTGAAATTTTCATGCTTGATCTGCTGAAGCACTTGTCAAGAGGTTAAGGTGAAGGCCAATCTAACTAGAGAGCAGCTCGGATTAAAGTCTTTGAGATATGGATCTGAGGCCTCTCTGTCTCTGAGTACTGGGCTTAAGTATCATATCCGTGGACAGACAGATCGATACTCTGCCTTTCTTTCTCTCTCTCTCACTCTCAAGTAGATTTCAGCATGGCTTTCATGGAGTCCCTCGCTCTGCCCTAATGACACGGTGGGAGCTCGAGCGTTTACATTTTACTTCGATCACTTCGTAAATGAAGGACTGTATTGAAAATGCTTGCTGGTAAAGAATAATGATAAACACTGTATTTTCAGAGTGGGCTGATTCCAAATAGTATTCGAATGTAGCGAAAATTCAATAACGGTTAAAATTATGTTGCATTCATTATTGTAATCCATTTATTGCAACATTGTCCTATTTTTCTTTGCCGCTAGTTTTGAAGTTTGCCAAACTTCAAAATTGTCTCAAATAATTCAAATGACATTAAGCTTGTTGAGTCATCCAACTGACAATGGTTGGGAATACTTATATTGTTCACAAAACCAAAACCACAAATCAGTCAGTAATTCTGCTTTATTTTGAGCTATCTATTCCCATTGTTATGCATTTCTATTCCCATTTAAAAAAAAATTGAAGGGATTATGATGTCATTATTTGAGTTTGGGGTCATTGTTGAATTAAGTTTAAGGGTCAAGGCAAGGTTCAAAATGCAAGATAAGCAATAACCAGAGATGAGATTTGGAATTTACTCAGACAAAAATGGAGGCAAGACTTCGCAATGTCCTTATGTACTGATCGAAAAGGAGGTTGTTCAATACTCGAGTTCGATACATCTATAGTGATGTGATGTTTTGAGATATTTTTATGTATGGAAGGATGTGGTTTGGGTTCATAGACTTATGAGCTTACCTAGCTACCAATTTCACACCACTGTCTAAATGAATATCTAGTCAAAACACTAAGATACCCAGTTTGCCCTTAAAAAGGTTAGCTTGCTTTGCTAACTCCATTTCTCTTCTCCTGCAAAGATTCACTTATCTGAACAGCCAATCAGAGAGCTTTCTCTCTGTCACGCTCTCTCTCTCTCTATCTCTCTCAATCACCCCCAACCTCAGATGCTGATTTAACATGCGATAAATTCGTCTAGTGAAACTTGTGGACAACGTTCAGCCACTGACTCTCAAATACGTCCAACAGCTGAAAGTCAGCTTGCCATGTCAGGGCCCTACATCTAACAGAAGAACATATCGTTAAAAAACACTCTGGTGGTTTTACTGAAACCACATTCTAGCGTTTACCACGTGACTCTGTTGTAGCAAACCTCGTCATGTTGTCACAATGCAAAACTGCTTATTACTGCTGTCACAAGCGTGGTGTAGATTACAATCATGTGCTGTACATGTCATATATAATGAGCTCTGTATCAGTGCTGCGATTTCTGCTTGTCCACACGCCTCGCTGTGACCACAGCAAGCTTTAAAGGCCATAACAAAGCTGTGAAACCGAGTCAACGACACTCATGAAACCACAGCCAGAATAAATGTGAGCGTAAAACCCGACGTGCAGCAGCATTATGGAAGTCGTAACAGATTTAGATTTCATTTTAAAAGAATCCTGTAACACAACAGGACTTTAAACTATGTCCTATAGTTCAGATAATAAGCATTTAATAAGCAGTGTCTTTGGAGTTCATCGTTACCTTTTTTTTGGAAATTCTAACAAACACACACACACAGTGAGCTCGCTAATACAGGCTTGCTAATAAGGGACAGAAGAGTTCCTCATATTCCTCATTATAGCATTAACTGTCTAAATATAAGTGACAATACTCCATTAAAAAGTTTAAGTACAGCTTCAAATACTTTCTTCAAGTTATTTTACTAAAGTTTAAGAGAACTAAAATCGAGATAATACAGGACATAAGTGCAGCTTTAACTAAGGAATCAAGAAATATGAACAAATTAGCTAAAGCTTAGTAACGCTAGCTAAATCACTAATCTCTCAAACATAAACTAGCATGGTGACAAAACCAACTAGCTCACATGCTAGTAGTTAGAAGTCACAAACTGGCAGGATAAATACAAACTGTAGTTAACGAAACAGAGATTAATGCATTAATGCTCACATAAATGGATTTAAAACGTGTAATTGTTGATTGGCGGAGTTTTCTGTAAGGAGATGTTTATTTAATATTAATGGAAGGAGTCTCCAGTGTCAGCACATTGTAACACAGAGGTAAAGCTGTAACTTTTCAATTTTTCCGACATAGAAAGCTTTGCATGCCAGAAAACTTACAAAAGAGAGACTGGTGAAGGAACGACTTTTTATAGGTGCTATAACATAAGTGATACAAACGTATTAACTTGTTTTGTGGATGTTCCACAACATTAAATGTAACTATAAATGGATAAAAGTATGACATGCCGTTAAATAAAATAATGTAATCGTTGGCTAACTGTTGTAGTATAAGAGGAATAAAACACTTAAGGATGCGCTGCTCTATGGAAAATAAAAATAAAGTTTTGCTCGTACAAAAACCTAATACATGATTGAACATGGACGTGATATACACTCACTGACCACTTTATTAGGAATACCTTTACACCTGTTCATTCATGGAATTATCCAATCAGCCAGTCATGTGGCTGCAGCATAAAGGAGAGAGGAGAACGGCCGGACTGGTTCAAGCTGACAGGAAGGCTATGGTAACTCAAATAACCACTCTATACACACTCTATACACACGTGGTGAGCAGAAAAGCATCTCAGAATGCACCACACAGCAGAAGACTGCATCGGGTTCCACTCTTGTCAGCCAGTGACAGGAATCTGAGGGAACAGGCTCACCCAAACTGTTGCAAAAAGACCAGATGATGTTTTTCCAATCTTCCAAAATGTCCAGTTTCAGTGAGCCTGCAGGTGTAGAAATAAGTTTCATACCCATATTATTACTAGTACATATAAGAGTAATAAGAAACGAATAGGTTACTTAGCACATATAGTACTTTTCTTAAAGTATACTTAGACATGGTAGCATATTGAAAGTAACTGAAAGTATACTTGATGCCTAGTGTGCTTCTCTTCAAGTGTACTTTACTATAAACTCTGAACATAGATGAATAAGGGTTTCTTTTTTTACGAGTGAGAGCCATAGAGAAAATGTGTGGTGTGTGTGTGTGAGAGAGTGAGAAGCGGAGAGTAGAGTATGTGAGAAAGAGAAAAACGGGAGAGAAAATGGGAGAAGTGTATGTTTGAGAGAGAGTGTGTGTGTGTGTGTGTGTGTGTGCCAGAAAGAGAGTGAGAGTGTGTGAGATTGAGAGAGATCTAAACCTCCCACAAAGTCTCTTTCATTGTGTGATCTTGTGGGTCGCCATTCAAATTCAATTTCATGCTCAGAGTCAAAAATGCTGCTTGGCAGGGACACGAGAGAGGGACATAGAGATACAGAGAGATACAGAGAGAAAGAGAGAGAGAGAGAGAGGGATCAGAGTGATAATACATGGACTCCAGCTCCCTCCTCTCCTCTCCCTGACCTAATTGGAACCAAACGTGCTCCTCGGGTAAAATTCTGAGGAACAATAACTGTCTTTCTTGGCCACTTGTGTTTACTCAGAGAGCGACGTAATGTTTCTAATTAATTGACACCGAGCGTATGATGTCACTCGAGATGCATTCGGTTCTGACCAGATCCGAGCAGCTGCTTTAAATAGACATGATCAGGCCACGCTTTGTCTCTCGCTGCCACACTGAATCACGATGCTTTCATTAGTTTCTGTTGAATTTCCAACCATTGGCTGCCAGCAGATCATCAGAACACTGCTGTAAACTGTAAAGAGATGAATAGGATGCTATCTTTACTGCTCCGTCATCATCGTCCAGCAAAATCTGATTCACACACTGCACCAGAAATCTAAAAGGACCTTTGGCTGCATAGACCAGGAGTCCAATCAGGGCCTGATTATTGCTATATGTGGTCGCTTAGGGCCCCTGGACAACCAGGGGGCCCTGTGAGTTTTAAAATAGATATGCAAAAAAGCATACTTGGCTATCATTTGACATAAAGGTTTATGCATCAGGCAGCCACAGGGGGCATCTGTTGTGTGAAAAGAATAGAAACTGCATGATGAAGCGATCATGAAGTGTTCATATCTATCTACGGCAGAAAATGCAAGATAAAAAACGGAGAAATGGATGCTGGTTAGAAATTAATGCTACTTAACTGGATTTAGTCAGTTTGTCTACTTTCTTGCAGTTGAAATGGAAAAAATTAAGGGCTAACTAGCTATCTAGCTAGTATCTAGAGTAAGAAGTTCTAAGCTAATACATGTTAAGTTGCTAGCTTTCTTGCAATTCTTTAAATTCAACAGAATTTAAAGATATTCACCACTCAGGTGGTTGAAATATCAATCACCTTCAGCTCTTTTAAAAAATATGGGAACTTAAAGATCACAACCAATGAAGACATGGTTTTCCTGAGTTCAAATCTTTCGCCATGCTCACTAGCCTCACGGTGTAATTGTCATTTTTCAGGCGATGTAAGGAAATATTTTGGGAGTATAAACGTTGTGAGAAACAACTGCAGATAAACTTCATTTCATGTATATATTTCTTGTTCAGTTGATTTTATTTTATTATGCTTTAGGATAGGAATGGTTAGTGTTCCAGGACACTCAGGACATAATCTCCATAATTTCCAGGCTAGTAGAAGGTAATGCGAATGTTATGACCTGCTATAACCCTACGTCCATTCAGGACTGATGTTGGGGTTGTGTGTTTCTCCAGACCAACCAACCAACCAACCAACCAGACTCCAGACTGTCTGCTTAAACAGACATCAGATGTTTTAATTGGCATTAGTAACTGATGATTTTGTCCTCTTGTGGTGCAGATGAACTCACTGGTGTTGGCTGTGATTAAGTGCCAGATTATTAGTTCGTCACATTTGGGTTGGTGACTGACAGCACACCATGCTGTTGCTGATCATTTTTCTATAACAGCACGCCCCCGAGTGTTTTATTCCTTACTTACACACTAATACTACACACTAATAACAATAATAGAGTACTAGGAATATCTGTAAGTGTCGATTATCTCAAAATGGAACTGCATACCAGAGCAGAACACACTTCCATGGACATATTTTACAACAAGTACAACAATAGCTTTATTCTCCGGTTTCAACCTGAGGTGTCAAAAACAGCATCCAGAGTATCAGGATGAAAAAAAAAACCTGAATGAATTAGGAACATTCAAAATGATCCCTGTTCCCCCACTTAAACCAGCGAGGCTTATTAGCAGCTCAGGAGGTAAAGATGTTAAAGAAAGTGTGATGAAAGTTTGAAAAAGGCTCGCAGGAATAAAGCAGCTCTTAGAAGCGAGTGCACAGCGAGAATCCGCTTTAAGTGGAGGCACCGTCTAGTTACGCTCCCTTTAGAACCTATTGAACACCGCGCCTAATAAAAAATGAAAGCATTACACTGGGCTATAATTATGTTTTCACATATGGAGCTCTAGACTTATGATGTGGCTTTTTAATATAAAAGTGCAGTTGCTTTAGTGCATGCCATGCATTGTTTATTATATGTACAGTGTACGTTATTTGTCCATACTGCATTGAGTGAAAGTATTTATTTTGTGTTTTAAATATCTATTTGAAAAATACAACTGTTTGATAACATTTTATTTAGGGATGGTGTTCATAAGGCTACACAACAGCTACAAAAGCCATTCATAACAATGTAGGTACACTTACTCAAACATTTAAAGAGGCTTAAATATGTTGATTTTCTATTTCTGTTCAATTTAAAACATATAAGTATACATTTAACACTTCATCAAATGCTTTCCCATCATCAACCCACCTACAAATCCATCCTGGCTCACCCTCAAACCACCCATCGAGCCCAACAACCACCACCTAAGGGCAATCAGTCAATCAATCAATCAATATAAAATTTTAATAAAGTAAAAATAAGAAGAAAACATATAATTCCAATAGGGTGCCTACGAACTTTTGGTGCTTGGCCCCTTAATAAAAATATAAATGGAAATGAAATTAATAAAATAAAAATAATCAAATAAAGTTAAAATAAAATAAAAGGTTGCGGGGTAAATCCAAAAATAAATAAATAAATAAAAAAATGAAAGGTTGCTTGGAATGTTACAAGCCATGATTAAAAAAAAAAAAAAAAAAAAAAAAAAAAAAAAAAAAAAAAAAAAAAAAAAAAAAAAAAAAAAAAAAAAAAAAAAAAAAAAAAAAAAAAAAAAGGACCAGTCTTAAATAAAAAGGCTGTTATTCTTCATTAAATAAAGTAAGATTCATAATTTTACTCATATTTACTCATTTTTTTCCAACCCTAAATCAGAGTGATATTTGCCGTCTATGTTGTCTATTAAAAATAATGATGTAGCTGATAATCAAGATCAATTCACTACATAAAGATTTTTTTTTAAATCCTTATTTTTTTTCTCCACATCAGTGTATTTGGCTGTTAGGAATAGCTGATGGAGAAGTGATTTGTTTACGTGTTTAATATCCGGATAAGTTCAAGGACTATTTACATGAGGAGTCAAAGCACACATGTGAAACGTCTGAGGAGTAGCTGCTTGGCGAGGCTCTGATCTGTTTTCATGGCGTGTTGATTAGGGGCTAGACAGTGAAAGTTATTTCACACAGTTTTAAAGGCACATATTTTAGTGCTGGGTGAGAAAAAAAAGAGCCTGCTTCTAAAAGAAGCACAGACAAGAGCGAATTTCTGCATGACCAAACTTGTTAGATGTGCTGTGAGCTTTTTTTTTTTTAAAGCAGTCTGCATGAACATGTATGGGTCAGGGGCTGGAAGTGATCACTGAGTCTGTCTGCAATAACATGTATGTGGAAGCCTGGAAAACATGGTCAAATTCAGACCTTTTCTACTACCTGTGTGTGTATATATATATATATATATATATATATATATATATATATATATATATATATATATATATATATATATACTGTATAGAGAGAGAGAGAGAGAAATATGTTTCCTCTTTTGCATGTATCTCAGTTAAATATAAAGTTCTAGCATTTTATTGAAACATTTTTAAAACTTTGTCCCATGTCATCTGCACAAAGTGTGTGAGCGCTCTTCTCTGTTTTGATGATGATGTGACAGCGCAGGAGCATCGCAGCCATTTTGAAATCTGATTACAAACAGATTTGATTACCCTTATGTCCATTTCGCTATTCGACAACTTGTTCGAAAGCGTGAAGAAATCACACATAGACATTGTTATGCAGACTCACTGCGTTTGTTAAACTGGCTTTGTACACAACTTCATCTGTAGCGACTGTACTGCAGTGAAGCAAAAGTATCCATTTGGTATTTTCATTCACTGTTTGAAAAATAAACTGTTTGCTAAGACTTTACTTAAGAGTGGTGTGCTTTGGGCTACATAACAGCTACATAAGCCCTTCATAATAACTGATCTAAATGTACATAAACATGAAAAAGTGCCTTATTTCATCAGGCATCAGCTCTCTTAAAAATAAAGCCGTTTAAATTTTTTTTCTGTCTGCTTAATATAAAAGTGAGTTTCATAATTCTTTTTTTCGGCTTATGTCACTGACACCATAATGACACAGTTATACATTTTTTTTTCCTAAACTTAATGTTTAAAGTACAGTGAGCTACAAATTCAGGTGTCATGATGTGTTACAGTAAGTCACACAGCTGTGAGAATGAATACTATATGATGGTCGAATTCTGTATATTTGCAGCACTTTACTGGCAGATAAGATGCTTGCTGTAAATATTACTGTACATTCTGAACAAGATTTTCTCAAATCTGCCTGAAAAGTTTCAGGCTGAGCTAAAAATCAACCCTGATTCTTTACAAATAAGATCTACTACCAAAGCACAGCGGGCGCTTTTTAGACAGTTAATGTAATGCCTTTTATTTGAACTAAAACATTTCAGTATGGTGTTATATTGTGTAATGTGCTTTACATGTGTGTGTGTGTGTGTGTGTGTGTGAGCTTGAAACCTGTTATTGCTAAATGCCTTGACATGATATGAGAGAGAGACACAATTATCCCACACACCTGCACTAACGTATAATTTCCTCATTATGCTATGACTGGGAAACTTTATCTATACTTAATGGTGTCTACTAAGGCTAGGCGCTATAAAGAAAGGATATTGATATGATGATCTATAAATGAGAAGATGGCAAGCATTAAAAGTCTGCAATGTTGCCAATATATTGCTGCATGAAAAGTCTTGGCTGTGATATTAATCACTGATTTAACAAAATGGCTTCCAGATTCATTATTCAGCAGCTTATAGAATAGCACTTGATCCAGCAAATCTTTTTATTTATTTATTTAATTATTTATTTTTTAAATTTTTGTTAATTGTGCATACAACTTAATGTAGCCACAAGATACTAAATCAGTGTGTTTGGGATGGAGGCGATTTTTTCCATAATTAATTCACTATTTTGAGTTGTTGAATGAATACAATTAATGCCAGTGTTTTGTGTGTGTATTCTTTTTGTTAATTCAAAAAATAAAAAAAAAAAAGAAAAAGAAGAAGAAAAAAAACCTGCTCACGGTTTGAAGGACAAGCTGACCGAGCACTCATCTGCTATACTTTACATCTCACTTTAATTTAAACCATAACTTTATCCATTAAAAAAATCTGTCTTTGAATTAATCTAAAAGTCTCAGATAAAGATGCTGTCCCCTCTTATGTCCTCCTTTTCGTAGATATGAAAGAGATGATACTGCTAATGAATTATGCCATATTTATGTATTTAATATTGACCTTTAATGGCATTCCATAGTTTTTTTTTTGTGTATTTATGGTCAAAACAAATTTCAGTGTGACATATTGTATTATGGTTACATGAAAATGTCAGTTTCTTACATGAGCTGATATCATGCAAGAAAAATGGAGTTACGTTTAAGGTCAGAATTGTGTGTAACTGAGACGTGCCTCTCTGCCCCGGTGTGTGTTGCTCTCTCAACTTCTGCACAGCACTTAAGTGTATAGTTTTGTAATTTCAGTATTAAATCCTTAGTACTTGTGTGGAAATTCTTAGCTTTTTATAGTCACCTGACACACTTGAAATTACAATAGACACTTAAAGCTATCTGTGCTGAAAAAAATTCATATATATTTGTATTTGAAATAGGGCCATTTGTGTTGGCTGTTAGACCTAGATATAAAAACAGGTAAAAACATGCACAGATTTAACCTGAGAGTTAAAAAAGTACAAGAAGTTATGTGCGGTTTTCTCAGATGTAATGGATTAATTTGGACCACCCTTCACAGGATTAGCGTAAGAGACACTCCTTGGAAGAACATTACATTACATTACATTACATTACCCATAGTCTGAAAGGGGGTTACACCCTTCTTCCCTTCCATCACTTCTGTATGTAGCACTGACAAACATAATGTTCTTGAAAGAGATTTGAGTTTGGTTTTGGAAATGATATAGACCTCGCTGGGTGGTATGTATCCATATTGCATAAAGTATAAGAGTATAAATTACAGGCTTTAAACACTTTAAAAACGTAGTGTCGTAATGCTTATGCGCACACTAGAAGCGTAAACTGTGAAGTAAGGAGTCTTTCTTCCACTACAGCAGATGTAATCTAAACACACGCAGCACATTACGCTAAGGTTCACTTACAGAAGCAGCGAGAAAGCAAGAAAAAGAGACTGTCAATGCACAGGAGAGGAAAAAAAAAGAGGTCAATGGTATGAGAGTGGCGGTGGCGTATGGCACTCATTATCTATCCCTGATTAAAAGCATGACTTTCTCCTCAGCTAGGACAGCCAGTACCCCTCTTGTCTCCACACACACACACACACACACACACAGCCTGTGGAGCTCCTCCAAGCCACAAACCACATTCATTTCTCAAGTCGCAGTGTCTTATTTGGTCATATGGGCGCTCATGACTTTTGTGGTCAAAACAGTGCGCATGTGAAGGGAAAAATGTAGCGAGGGAGCAACGGCACAAGAGGCACGAGACGAGGAAAAGTGTATCGCTGAGCAAATCCTGAAAAGAGAAAGAAAAAAGTTGCAGAAGAAGAGCCAAGGGTGTTACGATTCTTCCATTACTGGTGCTAGAAGCCTAATTATAAATAGAGCGAGCAGAAGGCTGTGGGTGTTCAATGTGTCTGTGTGAAAATGTGCTACAGACTCGATCTCTCTCTCTCTCTCTCTCTCTCTCTATCCTTTTCCCTCCTGTCTGAAAACTTTTTTTTTCACACATATCACTTCTGCTCACATTTTGTGCCTAATATGCCTGTTCTGCTAATTCAGCAGTGTTGTAATCCCCTACGACAGACCGAAAAAAATGAGGGGTTTTCACACGAGACAACCCAAGCTGGTTTGCCAAAATAGAAAAAAAAATAAAAATCAGTTGCACAGTAATATTTTGTTTGTTTTTGTTTTTGAAATGGAAGTTTTTTTTGATTGCCAGTTATTTGTAATCTGGGAACCATATGCATATTGGCCATCAGTGACAGAGCGCAATTGTGTTGCGAACACAGAGTTCAGTGCTGAATTTATTATAGCGATATTAAAGCAGGACCATCTGTTGAAAAAGCTAGTTCCTGTTTAAGAGCAGTGCTATGATCAGAGAGGTTAGAGGAGAAACCAAGCAGCCTTAAAAGGTTAAAAATTAAACTGAGACTTGGACTGGTTCCTCCTGTTTGACCACATGGCTCCAGTTCTGTCATTTACACTGATTATTACATGGACCTGTACTATATTATAAATATAAAAATTATATTAAATATATAAATATATATTAAAAATATAAATGTAAAAAAAAAAAAAAAAAAACGCTGGACAAAATGTTTTTGGAAAATAATCGACGACGCTACAAGTCACTGTTAATTATTTTATTACACTTATACAGCAAGAATTCACCAACCATTACACTTTTTTATTCATTAAAGAATGACACATTGTATATTTTTATCCATTTATAGTTACAATCAAGGTTGCGGATTTCATGTCTTCTCTTTCTCACTTGAAGTTAATAAGAAAAAAATGATACATCATGTTACAGCAAAACAGCAAAGCGTAAACCCCTCTGTCCTAAAGTCTTCCCTGTGGTGGAAAACTAACTGACTGTTACAAAGCTCTGACACTGGAGACTCCTTCCATAAATGTTAAATAAACCTCTCTGTACAGAAAACTTCACCATATCAACTATTTACATGTTTTTAATCCATCTGTGTGGAGCATCTACCATAAAAGTGTGAAAGTTGTCACTATAGAAACAATAACGTATTAGAACGAGTGCATTAATATAAACCTGATTTGCAGCTGCACTACTGTCAGAGCTGCTGTTATAGAAAATACATCAACACCTTCTGACCAATCAGATTTGAGCATGCACCTTTCTAGCACCTTTGTAGAAGCCCTAAGGTTTTGACTTCTCTGCGAGAAGCCTTAAGTTATATACAGAACCCTACAGCATTGATCTATCTATCTATCTATCTATCTATCTGTCTGTCTGTCTGTCTGTCCGTCTGTCTGTCTGTCTATCTATCGAGAGGGTTCCAAATAGACCCGGAAGTTAAGGAAGTTATGAAACTTTAACTATCAAAAGAATGCTTAAAGAACTTTTTTTTTCTAAAGTTGAACAAGCAGGATTAGAATCAAAATGTGTACCATTTTTAAAATTTTATTTTTAGCTTTTTTCCCCACTTTCATCTTTTTTTATCATTTATTTTGTCTCGTGGTTGATATTCAAGTATTTATTTTCATTTTTTTGCTTGTCTCTTCCTTTTTGTTTTGTCCCTTTTTACAGCTTTTACACTTTTATCATTTCCTTATGTCACTTGTTTCATCTCCTTGTTTTGTCTCTTAATACACTCGCGTTTTTGTTTTGACTCATTCGAGAAGCTGCTTTGAGACCGTTTTAATTGTGAAAGCCATTATACACATAACTTCGACTCGCCTGATTGGTTCCCTTGACTCCGCCCTGGCTCCACCTCTTCATTACCACATGCACCTGTTCTCAATTCATGCCCTCATTAACTCACACATGTGGGCTCTGCTTTTTTTGTTTCCTTTTCCGTTTCCTTCAGCTATCTGTGTCTTGGGTGTGTTTCTTGTTACAGCGCTTCCTATAGACATCTGTCTGTCTCTGTTTTTGTGTTTTGATTGCGAATTTCCCTGTGATCACCCCGTCTGTCTGTGATCTCGACCTTTTTGCTCATTTCCTTCCTAGAAAAGCTCTAATGAAGCTCCTGCATGCGCAACCGACTGCCCACGATTTCTGCATGTCACAAGTGGCTTGTATGATTTTTTTTTTTTAGAAGAAAAAAATGGGAAATGCTCAACACGGTGTCACTACAGGCTTTACAGATACGGTATTTTGACAGCTCTTGTCAGGAGTACTACACATAAATGAACTACGAGGTGTATTTCACCGAGGACCTCGGAGGAAATGTGTTCACACCTCTGTGAGCCACTTCCTAATACAGGAAATCCTGTTAGCGTCAAGTGTACTAGTACACTAGTAGAGTTAGTGCACACTTTAGGAGAAGGTCTATGGTGTATTTGTTCATGCCTTCTCTACAAATGGTATACTATTGCATGTGTATAGCACAAAATGTACATCGCATTACAACAGATATGAAACTCACAGGATGTATTAATGTCTCTTGACTGACTGACATTGATCAGTGAACCTGATCATGATTAAATGTAACTATAACAGGATAAAAAGTATCTTTAATTAATTTAGAAAAAAAATGCAATGGTTGGGATATCCCTGTGGTGTAAGAGGAATAAAACACTTTGGGAGATGCTGATATAGAAAACTTCAAGGTTGCAACAGTAACTCAGCGTTTATCACACCACCCATGTTTTGTTGTTGATTATTTTCCTTTAGCAGCACACTGCCAAGTGTTTTTTTTTCCCTTACTTACTCCACTTCAGTGGGTTTTCTTAGACTATACCAGGCCATACCAAATTAAGCCATGACTCCCAGTGCAGAGCAAAGGAATGTGGGCTCCCCCTGCTGAGTTTTGGTTTCTCCCAGATTTATTTCATCTTTCTCCCTTCTAAACAAGTATGATTGTGATTCCACTTTATATTAAGTATCTATAATACCTGCGTAGTTGCACTTAAATTACAGACACAGCTATAAAGTTATAACTACGGAGGTTGTTTGCACTGTTCATGTATGTAAATCAGTTGTATCAGTTAATTTTAAATTGCTGCTTTTATACAGTATAATATCTGTAATATAGCAGGACCTACACATGAACTATGCATGAACTGTTACACTTTTAAAATACGCAGACTGTTAGGGTGTAGTTAGAATGTAGCTACGGTCACAACCAGAAATCACAAAGAGATTTTGTTAGTGTTATTAGATACTACAATAAAGTAAAGATGGAAGAAACACTAAGAAAACGAACAGAAGAAGTGCAACAGACATAAGACATAACAAAAAAAAAGACAAACAGACGAAAGGAAACATAAATCCAATAATGATAATATTGGCAAAGTAATAGTCTTAAGAATAACAGTCTACATCATCATCATTTGGCATGCATGATTGCAAAAAAAAAAAATTATCCTTAGAAAAACAGATGCTCACACAAACACAAATGTGCTGAGAGATTCATCTGTGTACTTAAACAAGCCCAAATTAACACTGCAGTAGCATTTTCTATGAAGTGCCAACTGTATGACGCCTTATGAATCCATTATGAAGTGATATGAATGAGCTTATTATAGATAGGATCTTTGTTGAAAGTGTGGATAAGTGTTAATACTCGTGTATTTAGATAAAATGTTCCGCTGTAATACATCAGTAACTGCATAAACACATCATCTGTAGTTACATTAGAGATTTTAGATAAGGCTAGTGTACTGTGAGTCTTGGCACTGATGTCTTTAAAGCCTTGAGATAGTGTGTTTTGTTAAAAAGGTTATAAAAATCAAAATCTACAATCCTATTTGCAACAAAGTCCAGAACAACCTTATATAGAGATGGGCTTTAACCCAAAAGCGCACATTTTTCTATGATCCTTAAATGAAAAATCACCCTCTATATCATGAATCCTATATTTATTTTCCATAAATTTCAATATAAATTCAACATAATGTCACACTTTTAAATACATAACATAATTTGTATGAAAAGTTATGAATTTTATGGTTAGAGCAAGGGGAGTTAGCATTTGTACTTTTCAGACTGCCTCATTTGTATGAAATGGAATGAAATTCAACCAAAATAACTTCACTTGCTAGGATTAGTTTGAATTTCTTGCAATATTATGTCACAAGTTCATCAATTGGTAAAATACAAGTCAAAAAAATAACCTGTATATTAGCTAACATATGAGAAAATTCCAGGAGATACCTATTTGGAAACATGAATAATAATAATTTTAAAAAGAATCCAAGTTGTCAAGTTTTTTTTAGGTAAACAAGTCAACACTACGTATTTAATATTGTCTAATATAGTCCAGGAAAAGTATGTGCCCATTAACTTGTGGTATTATAGTCACCAGTGATCATCCATGAAGCATAATATTTTAAGGAAGTGGAAAGTTTATTTAAAGCGTTTATTAAAAATGATTGCATGATAGGAAAATCCTCTTAAGGACATTGTTAAATAAGGTTATTGTTAGATAACTACAGATATTAAGTGGGGGAAAAAATATCTGATGTGTAACGTGTTGGCTCTAAAATCAGGACTGTGGACAATTAGAGTTTGACAGCCTTGGCTGCAGATTGAATCTAATGACCATGGCTTTGATTAAGGAACACCACTGCGCAGGAGATCAGTGCCTCATATTCGCTGAAATAATAATCACACCCAAGTCCTAGAGGCTCTTTGAGTTGGGGCCAAACATCTGACTTCACTTTACCACAAACGGGAGACTTTTATTTTTCTTTCAAAAGTGTCCTTGAATAGTGCTAACTCTGGAGCGCCGCTCATTGAAAGGACTCGTGGAGGCAGGGTGAGTGTGGTGGATATGAGTTGGATATGAAAAGTACACATCTTCTCATTTGTCATATGGAGAAGGAGTCTCCCGTGTCAGCGCTCTGTCAGTAAATCAGTCCACCTTCATCTTCAAGAGGGAGGAGTTTACATTTCGACTTATTTGTCTTATTATTATCTTCAAGAAAGAGAAAATGAGAGGCTGGTGAGGGAATGGTTGTCCCACAACATTAAATGTAACTGTAAATGGATAAAAAGTAACGTTCATTATTAATATATATTTTTTTTTAAAATGCAAGTGTTGGCAAACTGCTGACGCTTTAGGGTGGAAACAGTATCTCTGGGCCACATCACGCCACATTGTCATCGATTTTTTTTTTTTCCTATAACAGCATAAAGATGTACTTTTTAAATGACAGAGTTCTCTTCTTTACTAGGTTTAGTTATCTAGCACCTATAAAACTGGCAGTTAATACAGTATTAATATAATATCACGGAAAGCATAAAACCTAAGAGCTCAGAGCACTTCTTGTAAACAAGTATAGTAGGTGCCAAAATGTCTAAAAAAGACTGTTACACCAATATCATGCTGGAAGGTTAAAAGACAAATATGGTTCTGTCTCTTTTTCTTCACAAGTGTAGGACGTGAGAAGAGAGAAAAGGAGAGAGACAGATACCAGGGGACAGGAGCAGATGTGGTCCGGCTCGAACCTCGAGTCTCACAAAGTCGACACGCTCTATACACTGAGACTCGAGAGGAGGAGTGGGAGGGAGAGTGGGAGGGAGGGACAGGTGGAGAGAGAGAGAGAGAGAGAGAGAGAAAGAGAGAGAGAAAGAGAGATTTCAGAGGAAGACTCCACTGAAATAAGCCAGGCAGTAATAAAAGGAAATAAGATGGAAAGGTGTAATATATAAGGAATAGAAAAACTTCAGATTGCGCTGTTGTAGGAAACTAATCAACGATGGAGTGGTGTGATGAAGCGGAGTCACTGTTACCTCCCAGAAGTTAATTATTTTTTCTATAACAGCGCGTCTTAAAGTGGCTTATTCCTCTTATACGACAGTAATTTATCATGTACTGTTAAAGAACAACACATCATACTTTTTATCCATTTATAGTTACATTTAATGCCCATGAAACAAGTTACTTCCTGTAATTACTTACATTATAGCAGCTATAAACACTCGTTCTATCACCCGCCTCGCTTTTTTCTCTGTCTTGAAGTTAATAAGACCAAAAAAAAACCGCAGCTTGTCCTGTTACCAAGACACCGCAAAGCGTAAACTCCTCTTTACCTCAAACTGTTCTGAAGTTCTGACACTGGAGGCTCCTTCCATAAGTGTTAAATAAATAAACATCTCCTTTTATATATTTAATAACAAGTTTTAATCTTTTTTTTAGACTTAGATTATGTGGAGCCTCTGGTGTCCAGGGTTGACAAAAATTTGCCCTGAAATTCAAAATATATTTTATTTTTTAAACTCCAACAGCAGAAAATATTATTATTATTGTTACTATTATTTATATTATGAATAATATTATACATTTTTCAAAATCAGTTTAAAAAAAAAATCTGGGAATTTGTTCACAGAGTTGGCAACTTTATTATTAGTTCATGTTAATTTCATTAATCCTAATTTTTTTATTTTTATTTTATCTTTTAAGTTTATCTCATTTTGATGGAAAATAAGAATTTTGTTTATTATTATTATTATTATTATTATTATTATTATTAATTTATTTATTTTGTTTTTAATAATGATAAAGCGGCTGAATAAAAACCAGGACACAAACTAACTAGAACTAACACAAACTAGCTAAAAAATTTTATAATAATTTATTAATTTAAAAAAGGTTAGTTTTGATTTAACTTGATTTTGAGTTTGGTGGTATTTTTACTTAAATGATTTATTCATCTTAAATAAACTGTGTTGAAATTTAAAGCACATATTCACCGTATGGTTAAAAGACTCCTCTAATCGTCTGAGATGTGGGTCAGATTTTTACTTTTAGAACAAAAGATATCTTCGCCCACTGGGATGGTCTTTAGTTCTCTGATCGAAGAGCTGAAGTCAAGTAGGTGATATTAGAATAACAAAGGCATGGAGCTGTGATTTGAGATGGATGAGGTTCACTGGTTCATATGAGTGAAATCCTGCGGTACGGGGGCCAGGAGATTAGACAAGTCCAACGTGATCATGAGTAATTGGTTATCTCACCTCAGAACGCCTCGGAGAGAATTATCCACCCGTAAGCCTGCGGATGCTCTTAAGTGGACTGCCACTGAAGAGCAGGAAAAGTTTGCAGGCTTTGAAACGATTCGGTGATGAAAGAGAGACGGAGAGACGGAGACAGCTCGGGCATTCAGGTGTGCTCATTTTTTAACGCTCAACTTTTCTCTCTGACACTCCGAGAGAGAAAAAAAACAGCTCTCACCGTGCCATTACGGAAAACTTTTTTTTTTTTTTTTCCCTCTAAACTCCAGGATGTGGGAAAATGTGAGATTGTCAGCGCACATATCTGTGGGGGGTGTTTATTTACTGCCGCCATTTTTTTTTCTCTCCCTTCGTTCTGAACTGTGAATCCTGCTCCATCAAGACACACAAAGAAAAAAAATAACATAAAAAAGAATTACCGAATTACCGTATCTGAGTAATTTAATGAACCAAGCGCTTAATTTAATCAATATTAGAATATCTGCCAATTAGCAGCATTATTTTGCCGGCATGTGAAAATCAGGATGCCGCTAATTTATCACTTCTTACTGTTAGCATTACAAATGTGATAACAATGGTTAATTTTTGTATTTCCCGTTTCAAATTATAAGATGGGTGGAGGGGAGGAGAGATTCTAATTAAGCTGCATTGGAAGTGTTGATGAGGTTTAACTGGCGAAATTAATTAAAAGTTTTGTAAAGATTGGAATCATGACGTTTTGAGTATTTAATCAAAACGCATTTCACAATTAATTAAAGCCTCATTTCCATATATATGTTAATTTGCAGGGAATCAGGTTTCGATCCCATCAGCAGATTTAACGTCATGTCATCAGGAAGATGTTAGCACTTTACACGATAGCATCGCATCCAGATCCGGATCGCGTCAACACCTCCTCACAGAGGATTTCTGTTTGACCTTTGACCTTCGGATAATCAGTTCCGCCACAATCTCTCAATTTACAAGCGAAATCTGGAAAATAAATATTTGAGGCTAAGCGATAAGGACAATACTCATGATCATGATTATTTTAATAAATATTAAAATCCTTTTTTTTTAGCTAAGTAAGGAAGAAAATTCTACAAACAAAACTTTTGTTCTTTTTAATCATTTTAATCAACAAGTCAATTTTTATGATATACACACACACACACATATATATATATATATATATATATATATATATATATATATATATATATATATATATATATATATATAAAGTATTTGACTTGTTTATTGCATTAATTAATCAATTCAGTGATTCATGTGAAATTAGTTACATTCTCAGTGTAAATAGTCTCAAAATTAAATAAATAAATAAATAAATAATCAGGTCAACACAGATTTAATTTGATTAATTAAGTTTTGATAACCTTGGGGGGGATTCAGGTTTTGTATGCCCATTTTGTTTTATTTTAATTTTTTAATTCATGTAAAACTAATTACATTTTGCTGAATGTAAATAGTGTCTAAATAAAAATAAAAATAATAATAATAATTAATAAATGAATAAACAAGTCATGATACAATTTATAAATTTAGGCTAACTTTAGTTAAGCTTGCCAATAATGCAGTCAATGAAATAATAAAAAAAATATTATTATTTTTTTTTATTATTATTATTTTTTTTTAAACCTGCCACCAGCACCCTCTTCGAAGGTCAATAAGAATTTTTTTTTTTTTTAAGAAATTTATAAAGTTACATTTTTATGGGCTATTAACTCCTAGGAGATGGAGAGGAAAAAAGTAAACAGAAAAAAAGAAAAAAAAAACATTTCCTTTTTCAATTAATTTTAAGCACCTTTCAATTTTTTCCCCACAAAACATGCACTATGTGGAACTACCTGGAATTTGAAAATAGAACATACTTAATGTGGCACATTAATTAGAGCTTAAATATAAAATTATGCTCTATAACATTTGTGTGTGTGTGTGTGTGTGTGTGTGTTTCATGTGCACTACGTCTGTAGTGTGTGTGTGTGTGTGTGTGTGTGTGTGTGTTTCATGTGAATGATGTATGGGATTTGTCTGTGTGGTGTGTGTGTTTCATGTGCACTACGTCTGTAGTGTGTGTGTGTGTGTGTGTGTGT
>CM040463.1:26659690-26678205 GCA_022758105.1 Pangasianodon gigas | reverse complement strand
GAGCAGTGGGTGTAGTAGTAGGTGTAGTGAATGGGAGCAGTGGGTGTAGTAAGAGGAGAAGAGCTCCCCTAGTGGAGTGCTGAGGAACTGATTTGGCAGCTTGTGTGTGTGTTTGGGCCAAATCCACACATCAGATCACCAAAGCATGAATATCACATGTCAGAGTATTAATGCTTTATGTATCAAAGTGTGACATCACATCTCACACACAAACACACATACACACACACATACACACACACTCAGGATGAGATGAAAAATGCACACACTTCCTATGAATACATTTGATATGTATAATGTCATATGAATACATTCATTACCTGTTATAATGCATTCATAAGGCATTGTTCACATTGTTATAATTATATATGAATATACATCACACACAATTATAGCTAGTTTATTATGTTATATTTATATATGTTATATTAACATGACGCATTATAAGCAGTTTTCATAACATTATAACACCATTAACAAAGAAACCAAGCACTTTCTTCACTATTGGAGATATAATATGTTATAAACACAGCTTATAATGCATTCTGTTAACAATGAATAAATGCATCATTAGCACCGTTATATACTGCAATGCCTTTTCATAAATTATTATAACAAATGTATATAATGCCTTATGAATGTATTACAACAGCTAATGAATGTATTCATAGGTCATTATTTAGTGTTCATAACATATTATAACAGATTACCAAAGACACCAAGCACTTATGAACTGGAGCAGAATTTCTTCATTATTGGAGATATAATGGATTATAAAAACTGCTTATAACATCATGTCAATTTTTTTTTACAGTTTTTTTCATAAAGAGTTATAATGTGATTGATGCCTTATGAATGCATTCTAACAGGTAATGAATGTATCACAGGACATCATATAAAGTGTTACCAAGAAATTCTGCTCCAGTTTGTAAGTGCTTGGTTTCTTTGGTAATGGTGCTATAATATGTTATGAACAGTATTTATAATGCATCATGTTTACAGTTCATAATGCATAATAAATATAGGCATAAGGTGTAATGCATTTTTTATATTATTGTATTATTTTGTATTTTTGTATTTGTAATGTATTTTTGTATTAATTGTAACAATGTGAATAATGCCTTATGAATGCTTTATAACATGATATGAATATGTTTAAAGTTTATTATAAATATAACCTTCACAGAAAAGGTTACTGAGAACATGACAAACATCATCTTTTGTTTTATTGACTACAAGAGAAAGAAAAAGAGAGCCTGGTGAGGGATCAGCTGTTTTGCAGACTTTCCACAACATTAAATGTAACCAGAAATGGATAAAATGTACAATACGTTGAAAGATAATCAACTTCAGAGTAGTAGTTGTGACTGTTCTTTATAACACCCCTCCATCGTCATTGATTATTTTCCCATGACAGCGTGTCCTGAAGTGTTTTATTCCTTACATAACCACCCAGTTGCAGGTCACATGCATTTCCATGACTTTTGGACGTAACTTTTTCTTTTAAGAAAAATCGAACATTTTGGCCTGATTCAGCTTAGAACAGAGGAAGTAAAAGCCCCTCTGTAGTGTTTCTCATTGCGCCCAACATACATTCGACAACAATACACTCGTCAGACAAAAGCAGCCGTCCTCCGCTGTCAAGATAACACTCGAGTCCCTATTGTAAAGCCACGGGCTATTATACACATGCACGGACTCTCTGCAGTTTACAGTCCCTCATCGACACAAAGGCAGAAAGGAGATGGGGCAGAACTGGATGGCACGCTCGCTTTAACGTTTGCGCTTTATTCCAACGGAAAATGACTGATCTGTTAAACAAAAGGCGACTCTTCACAACAGATTGTGATGGCTTTAATGAAAGCCACTAGCTCTAAAGTTAAAAAAAAAAAAAAAGATTGACAATTCTACGACAAACTATCCGAGTCTATTATGGTTTTTAGGGAAATCTTATGAAGTTTTTTTTTTTCCTTCTCAGGACTGAATATCTACAGCAGGTGTCAGTCACGGAAATTACAGCAGAAGAAACTTAAAAAAAAAAGTGCAGGCCTTTAGAAAAGTATAACTGCACCAACTCGAAAAACCAAGCTTCCCCTCCATGTTGGAAAGTGAGTGAGAGATAACCCTCCATCTGTGTGAATTTTTTTGAAATTCATTTGTGCTAAAACATACACATACACACACATACACACACACGGTGATGACATTTGTGGTCGGAACGATGAGTGGTTCTCGAGCGGTTTGAATGAGATCTGGGATGATGACCTTTCGCATGCTACCATTAGGACAGGAAGTGTTTATATTTCTTTATACCAAAGTGCTGTTGAATTCTCAATTCTGATTGGTCATGAGGTGTTCTGCCATTTCCTTAAAGTTTTCCGTAATGAGAGAGTCTTATTAGGCTTTCTCAGTAACATTTTTGGTCTATAACTAGAAACAAAAACAGCAACTTTTTTCATGGACATTCCACAATGTTAAATGTAACTATAAATGGATAAAAAGTGTGATGTGTCTTTGTTTAATTGATAAAACATCTTACTTGTTATCAAATCGCTGTAATATGAGAAAACTCAAGACACGCTGTTATAGGAATATCATAATTAATGCATCACACCACCCAATCATTGATCAACATGTCTCACCCTGTTTTACTTTCTGCCGCATGTCCCTATTTGCATAATTTCAGCAGAACAATCTTTGGACAACTTTACATCGTGTATATCACCAATATGTCCATTACTCATTTATTTTTTCACCCAAAATGAGAGGATTTGTCTGGTACACTCTTCAAAAATTTGTCACTCTTGACGGTTCCTTTAAGGGTTGAAATGAATCATATTGAATCGAGTCAGAATCGAACTGTATCGGTGCTGAACCGAATCATATCGGATCAGTAGTGCTGTGAAGTGTATCGACTTGTTACTTTTGTATCATAACACGTACTGTGTAACGTTTTGTCGGAAAAAGTGAGATTCACACCCCTAGAAAGTACTTTTTTTAAATCCAGTCATTATCAGTAAATGTTAATGTTATGTCAATATTATTTTTCAAAACTTAAATCAAATAGCTTTTACATGTGCCATTTTTATTAATGCAGAGGTGCCAAAATTTATGGTTTATCCACCCTCAGTGCTCTAGTGATAAGGGATATATCTGAAACCTACCTATATCTGCTTTTTAAGATAAAACAGACGAATTTGGTCTGCATATTGGTCTGTTTTATCTATATATCTGAAACCTACCTATATCTGCTTTTTAAGATAAAACAGATGAATTTGGTCTGCATATTGGTCTGTTTTATCTTAAAACAGACCAATAATACATTAATATATTAATGCAGACTATTAATATATTAATTAAAGCACAATAATAATTCAACATTGATTTATTATTGTGCTTTAATTAATATATTAATAGTAGCATTAATAGTAGCATAAAACTCTGTTTAAAGATAAGGACTTAGCAAAAGGAAACCCAACAGAAAGCATAATAAGCACAATCATCGGGTCATTTCAGAAAAATGGAGGTTGCACACCCTTAAAATATGTAGAACTCTTAAGGGTTCTTTGGTTGTCCACCTTATGGGAACCCTTAAAGCTTCTAACAGAGTGTTTCCCTATCAGAAAGCGTTCCAGTTAGTTCCAAAGTAGTTCCAAAGTTTTTAGGAGGCTAAGAACCCTTAATTATCCAATGGACCCTTAGTGTACCAGACAGGTTCTAGGTATTAAGAAGGAAATAATGACCAATAAGTTGGAGTTTGTACCCCATTAGTACATACACTTTTAGTAAGAATTGTTCTTCAATGGTTCCTTAAGGGTTCTTTGGATAATTAAGGTCTTAGCATTCTACTTGGAACACTTTCTGATAGGAAACCACTTTATTGTACCACTTTATTTTACAAAGAACTTTTAAGCGTGACTAACCAAAGAATCCTTAAAGGTGCAAAAAAAAAAAAAAAAAAAAAGAAAAGTCTGATAACATGTTCTGTAGGTAGCTAAATAATTTATGTAGACGCAGTCAAGGAAACCATGGCAACCAGCTGTAAAATAGGAACACCCACTAGTGATCTGAGTTTTTTCTTCTTTTTTTTTTTTTTTTGTCCAAATCTAAAAAGCACGTGGAGTTTCTGCGGTGCTACAGCTCTGTCCTTTGGCTCAGTTTGCGCCTCGTGGCTCAGTTTAGAAGATCACTTCTAAAAAACACGCAGTTCGATTCACTTCCTGCAGGAGAGTCGATTCAGAGTCGAATCACTTTCTCAGTGCATTCAGGCTCACATGGAAGTAGAATGAGACCACCTTGCTCAGGCGGCACTGAGCACTGAAAACACTGTGTGTTTTCTGCACTGAGGCGGAAAACACACCAGAGTTCCATTCAAACACTGCACCCTAAAACAGCTTTGGATAAACGGTTCAAACCAGATGAATGAATCTTCCTCGTCATCATCACCAAGTTTTTTTGAAACACTATTTCACATCTTATCAGCAAATGAATTATTAAATAATTCTTTCCTTTCACGAGTGGATTCTCACTCTGATGAGTCATGTGTCACATAAATGAGCAAAGCCATTGTCCGGGTGAATGCTGGAACACACACTTCGCTCGATGAGATGGAGACAGCGCAGACGGAGCCGCATTTAGGCAATAAGATAGTGGCAGAGGGACGGTACAGGAGAAAAGGAAGCAGACATTCGATAAGCATTCATGCATTGTTCCACTAAATGTACGTAACTACTTTAGGAGAGTGGGAGCCAGAGAGGATGAGTGAAGTCGGCTCTGTGGAGGGCTGCCATGGCACATTACGAAAGCCTATAATTAGTAGTATTCTCACATATCTCGAGAACGTATTAGAGACGAAAAGTCACTTCTAAAGACCCACTTGAATAGCACTCAGAATTTGTCTCCGTATGAACAATTTAATAGCTCATTTGAAGCTGTTAACTGAGGTTAATGCCGCACGGGCGTCTCTTCTTCTACTGTGTTAGCCGCTTGGGCTGGTAGGACAGAAATATATGGCAAACACAGGATTGTATTTTTTTTAATAATAACTGAAAGACGAGTGATGGATGATGCATCTACCTAGCAACAAAAGAAAACGAATGACAAAAGAAGTCTAAGCTTGGAACGAATGAAAATTAGATGAAGGAATTAAAGGAATTTCTCTCATTCTGAACCTAGAGGTTTTCTGTTTGTCACATGAACTATTTTTGTGTTCCAGACTAACATTAACATTATTACATTGTGTTAAGCATCCATGGAAAGGTAACACACATTTACCATGCGATCACCACGGCAACACGACAAAGTCATTAGAAGTCATTCATTTTCAATGAAAGTTGCTGTATTTCAGCAACAGGAGGGAAAGCAACCATCGGAGGCGTGAAGTGGATGGAGGAGTGACATGATGAGGAATATGATGAGTGGAGTTAAAATTTATGCAAATAAGAATTAAAGCAATGAGAAAAGTAAGGGTTGCACAGCTATTCATTTTTACTAAGCGACCAGTAATTCAAAAAAAAAAAAAAAGGAGTCGACTAGACAGTTGTCTTTTCCACAGCAAAGCATTTTATTTTATTTTTATATTTTTAGGCTATTTTATTAGTGCAATTAAATGCTGATAAACCACAGCAAAAAAAAACCACATCACACCATACCTCGATTAACATCCATACACAGATTATCGGCTTTAATTTTATCAGATTTTTTGGCTCATCAGTTCAATAATAAATCAGTTCAATAATTGTGCAAAATAATACATCTGTGTATCATAATGCACTATTTAAAGTGCATCAATTTTTACACTGCACTCAAGTAGACGACCTGGCAAACTTTGCTCTGCTGGAATAGCTGATTCTGGAACTGAGAGCGCGCAGCAAGGAAGCTCATGTCCATCAACAATCAATCCCAGCTTACAGTATAGCTCGATGAGTGTCCTTCATTGGATGGAGGATGCAACATCAACAGCAGCATTTAGGACATCATAATCACCCAGGAGTTGAAACGGCATGTTCAACTTCAGCTTCAGTCGCAACCAGAAACGAGTCTGGATCAGTCCGTCTGCTGGCATGCGCCGCTCTAATCTAGCTCGGAGCAATGTCTCTAATTAAGATGTTGATTTCTCTGAAGTCCTCCTCCTCTTCATGGACTTTAAAAAGACGTTACTATTAATTTATGTATTTAATACTGGCCTCAAATTGCATAGCTTTTTCATAGTTTTTCATAGCTTTTCATAATTTCATAGTTTTTGTTTGTTTTTTTGTTTATTCACAGCCCAAACATAAATTTCTCCCGGACATAGTGTGGTTACATCAAACTGTCAGACAGTGGTGCTGGACTTCATACCTCTCCTCGCTCGAGCTGATATCATGCAAGAAAAATGGGCTTAAGTTCAAGTGTCAGAATCACGTGTAACTGAGACATAAAAATGCCATGCAAAAATCATGAATTTTCAATGCAGAAACCATCTTTTGCATAAAACTATTAGAAACAAGGAACAGGAAGTTGTCAGATGTTGAGCTGATTTGCATATTATGCAATACACAGCAATTGGAGTACATGTGGTTCACATGTAATCCAGATACGAGACATACAAAATGTCCAAGCAGATATGGACTTAGTTCGGGCATTTCTATGAAACAGAAATTAAATTGTTTTTTTTTTTTAAATGACAAACGGAACACAAATAATTTGAAGTAAAGCCATCAGAATGTTGATGGTGAGACGAAAACTGGGGCCTTTAATACATTTTCACAGCTGGGCTTTAAAACGGGGAAGCACTCACCCTGCTTTAAGGTTCCATCTGTCTCTTCATGCACACTTCCTCCCTCCCAATTCACACGACAGGTGTGTGTGTGTGTGTGTGTGTGTGTGTGTGTGTGTGTGTGTGTGTGTGTGTGTGTACAGTATGCCACAGCCAGACTGGGCACCTCACAGGCCCACAGCCTCCCAACAAACCCCCTGGGTTACAGCCTCCATCTTCTCATCTTCCACTCTGCCTTCACCTTACTGTAATCTTTTCCTGTTCTGGATTAGGATGTAATCATCAGAAAGTGATATTCACATACATTTGTGTCATACATTTGTGTCAAAATATACATTTTAATTTATATACATTAGCAATTTATCCATAGTTTCATTATTGGCAATGGCAAAATAATTAAATATTTCAGTAAAAAAAATCCATTGCATTCTCTCTCTTCTTAGATTTTGAATTGAGTAAAGCTTAGTAAAGACCTAAATAAGATCTGATGTGTATTTAAGCGTATATTTATGAAAAAAAAAGTAAAAGTCGCATAATGCACATTTTTTTCCATTCCTACTTTAGTATTTTGTGCTAAACTGCCTTTCCATACAAAATGTTATGCAACACATTATTTTGAGTTTTGCATATATTGTGTCTTCATACCACATTCATAATCAAAGTGCAAAGCTGAGTTCACCTAAACACAGGTTTATGACATTTAAAGATTTGTTAAATAAGATTTAAATATATTTATGTCTATGTTTATAAAAAAAAGAAAGAAAAGCTTCAATAAATTATGTACTTACACTGAGGCCTTCATTACACATTCATAAGCAGCGTATGAATATTATCCTGGACCAGGATCCTGGTGGATCCGGAGCCTATTCCGGGAATGCTGGGAAGGAGGAAGGAATACACCTTGTATGGGACACCATTCATGCACACACTCAATTAGGGGCAATTTATTGTAGCCAGTCCACCTATCAGCAAGATTTTTGGAAGTTAGAGGAAACCAGAGAACTGAGAGAAAAGACACAAAGACTCTGGGAGAGAGTAATCTGGACCCTGGAGCTGAGCTCACGTTGTCAAATTGGAGTGGTATCCAATTTTACATTTATAACACTGCTATGAAGCACTAAAACTTCATCCCATAGATCAGCTAAATATACAGGAATGAATGTTTCATACAATAATCTTTAACCACTATGACTGTGCTGGTAGTAAAAAACAAACAAACAAAATAATAACTTGCAAAATAAGGATTCATAAAAAAAAAATTAAAAAAAGTTGAAAACACTACAATGAACCTCTAATGTCACCTCCCAAGATTTATAAGCTTATAAGCTTTTCATAAATCCTCAAGTATCATTTAAAAAAAAAAATCTTTATGCAGAGATTTTCATCATAAAATGTCATATAGGTGCACTTCTAATAAAAAAAAAGTGTTGTCAACTGTAATGCCAAGATTTATTCGGTTCTATCATGTTAATTAACCTTTTCATGGATAAATTCAAAAACAGATTTTTAGATGTGTTTATTTAATAATTGCATACAAATTTAATGCAATTTAGATTTTTTTTTATAAAGCACTAAAAGTAAGTGAAGGTAGCATGCATCAAAGGACATCAGAAGAGTAAAATGGGGTAAAATTTTACTGCTGTAAAATATTTCTGACATTTTAGGGGTAAAATAAAAAAAAAATAAAATAAAATAAAATAACAATAAAAACATTAAAATACATCAATTGTTGCATTAAAATCTGAAGTTATGTGATGACTTATTAGAAGAAAATGTTTGTAACAGAGCAACAATTAACAATAAGTAGTAAATAAAGGAATAAATAAAATAATCAAAAAAACTAAACTAAACTAAACTAAAATAAAATAAAATAAAATAAAATAAAAATCAGGGTAATGGTTATATAACTTTGGAGTGGTTTGGAGGTGATTTAGATTGTAAATATTTATAAAAACTAAAAAAAATTAAAAAGAAACTAAATGAAAAGTCTCTGAGTGTGGACACCGTACATGAAAGGGTTAAATAAGTGATTTAAGTGTCGCAGAGCACTTTTTTTTTTTATTAAACAAATCACGCTGGACGAGAAAGCATGTCTCTAAAAGAAAATTTAATTTAAAAAATGAGAGAAATTTCTCATTTCGAAGAGAAAAGCTCAAATCTGGTAGATGAACTTGATATGAATGAAGCTCACATAAAGCCAGTGTGGACATTTTTTATCCACAGCTACTCACGTAGTTAAGCGTGCACCATAACTGCGATATATTTGATTTTTTTTTCTGCATTGTGGCGAGCATATACATATATAATTCAAAGTGACACATTTTTTTTTTTAACACCAACCACCCAGGTGCATGAATGTAGATGGCAGCGATAGACCAAAATGCACACTGCTCATGTGCACCAAATCTTGCATTTTCCAAGCACGGCTGGTTATTTTGAGAAAGATAACTTTGTCTTCCTTCCTCTCTCTCTCTCTCTCTCTCTCTCTCTCTTTCTGCTTTTCTCCTTCTCACTCACTGACACAAATCAGCACAGTTAGAATAAACCACATAAGTTATCAGCTCCTTGGAAAGCAAAAGCAAAAGGGAAACACACCCACCAAAAAAAGAAAAAAAAAGGCGGGGGGTGGGGGAAGAGACTTCTATCACCTAATGAAAAATAGCTTCCCTTTTGGACGGAACTTCATAGGCTGCAATCAAGCCGCGGCCCCCTCTTCTTGACGTGCAATCGAGGCAAATCAAGTCAGCATCTATTAATAATATTTCCCTGGCTTCTTTCATTCCAGCGCGTGTCCTACGACTGTCAGGGAGCGTGATGGAGCGCTGCCTTTATCTCATCCCGGCCCTGCTCTGTCACAGTGATAAACAATTCTAACAAGAATCAGAATAAAGATCTTCCCAGTAGACTCCAGGAGATAGAGGCCCTTTTTTCTCATTTTCTAGACGGCAAAATTTAATCTAGTGCCTGGGCCCTCTTTTTTCCCTCTCTTTCCACCCCCTTCTCTCTTTCCTCTCTCTCTCTCTCTCTTTCTCACTCTCTCATGCCATCTCTCTCTCGCTCTCTCTCTTTTTTTTTTAAGCGTCACATTCAAAGAGATGCAAATGTATCAGAGCCGGGACCCGATCGACTGGAAGCGCAGCGTGAATGTCAAAGCCGAGGCTTTAGAAAGCCAAGGCACCTCCATCTTAGCGCCACTGCGCCTAATGAGCTGAGTCCAGGCAGGAGCAGGTTAGCGTCAGGCTAGCGGCCCCTGCGCACTTCACGCGTGGATGCATGAAAACGGTGACGCACTGGCCTGTCCGCTGTACGACCGAAATAGTTTTCAAGTCTCTTTCTACCTAAAAGGGCACCATGAGGAAAAAAAAAAAACAGAACCGTTGATTAGTTGCAAAATGTACACACAGGAATCTAAGAGCTAGACAGGAATTAGCCACAAAATTAGCATAAAGCACCAAAAGCTACGAGATTATTAAATGCTCTCGTAGAAGCCAAGCTGTGGTTTCATAAGTATTTGTGGTTTCTTTTCTTTCTTTTCTTTTTCTTTTTAAATGTGTGCATCATGACTGATGCGCTGTGGCTAGCTAGGATGTTCGCAATGTTAACTAGCGAGCTAAAAAGCTTGCTAGAGAATTAGCCAAGCTAAAACAATGCAGTATGAAACTAAAATGCTAACTAATTTGCATTTAAATTCTCAACTTTTTTTTATCATTGTTGCTTTATACCAGAAGGTTGCAAACTTTTTGGCAACCAGGGACCGCTTTAACTGTAAAACTGTAACTTCCACTGTACAGATTTATTTCATGAACATTATTTAAATATGTACAATAATGTTTTGTCCATTTATTGGTGCCTTAGAAGTTTCTATTCCTGAACTTTCCAAAGACAAATACATTATTCGGATTGAACCCATGCTGCTTTGTAAACACATACAAATATAGATACGATTGGTAGGTGCATTTTTTTTTCCTACAAAACTTGCCAGAAAGATTCACACAAATTTCACGCACACTGGAGATTTTTACGTTCATATTTTTCGCAAAACAACAACACAGATAACCATTTATGAATGGTATATATATATATATATATATATATATATATATATATATATACATACATATATATATTTGGCTTTGTCCATCATCAGTGGTTTGCTCCAGTAACCCGACCTAATTGCTGCAGTACATATCTCCAAAATAAAATATTTCCACCACATTTCTGTACAAATAAAAAGGAATATGCTCCGTATCTTGGCTGGTGGTGTCTCCAAATAAATTCATTAATTAAAAAAAAATCCTCCTGGAAAAACATACAGGCATTATAAAGAAAAAAAGCTTAAAGGACCCCATTTTGACTAGCAGCAGCACTGTGTCCTAGCATTGCAGTAGGTTCGTAATGAGATCGTAATGAAGTCCAGGGAAATTTTCTGATCTTTCTCAAATGTAACATTCACCAAAACTAATAAAAGTAAATCTAATAAAAATTATTATTATATTGTCAACTATAAACACTTCCCTGATTTGGGGAAGACATTTCATTGTTTGAAAGATTAGCTTTTGCTTACTCAATCACATTAACTAGAAAATAGAAAGCTTTCCAGAAAGTTCCACAAAGATGTCTGGCTGAGAATTGTTTATGAACTAGAGTGAAGTAGCTGAGGTTGAGGAACTGTATACGTTCAGGAGATGAATAAAGTTCTGCTAATTGCTATTTGTTATTAGAACTTGTGTATGAAAGAATGACTTCTTGACTACTTTATTCCAAGCAGATCACCTAAAAAAAGACCACGCCCACTTCTGGGTTAAATCTGAATACAGATATATGTAGTTAAACGAATATTTTGAGCACAGATGCAGATAAAGATACAGATAATGACATTGTATTACACTCTTACAAAAGATGAAGGGGACATTGTTTATAGGCAGATTTGTTTATAAGAAGTCAAAAATAAAATGTTATAAGTTTAATAATGGTGAGTTGTGATTTTTCCTCACTGTAACTAAATTACAAAATCATTGAGCTACTTTGAGAACAACTGCTTTATACTAGGGGTGGCTCATACTAGGGGTGTTTTGCTGTAGGTCATGATGGTGGTATGTAAATAGGAAAATTGAGAGAAACTCTGCTTTTTCTTATGAATCGAATACATTTAGCATGCTTTTTATCCTCTGCGCTTTTGTGATTCGGAGTCTTGGTGAGTGAATATATTCAGTCTATAGCAGCATAGATATGCTGTGCTGCAATGGCCCTTTATCTCCACCCATATGTGTGTGTGTTTGTGTGTGGTATTCAGGTGCTCCTGGGCCTGGACAAGGAGGCATGAAAGGCTACATGTTGGACAGGTGAGGGACGACACCGAGAGAGAAAGAACAGTAAATAAAAGCAGCCATTCGGAGGATAGAAGAATAGGAGGGTTCTGGAGGATGAAGTTCAAGGCGACTATAAGGTCTGGAGAGCTTCAGCGGCGTTCCGGTTCCCACCTTTCCCTTTAAACACCCCCCCACATCCCCAACACCATTTTGGTGACAGCTTCAAATTCCGGATCAGCAGCCGCAAGAGACGTGCATATAATCCGTCCTCCCTTTCAGCCTTATACATTTTTAATTGTGCTGGAGAGAACGGGGACGGGGACAGAGAGAGACGCAGGAGCGGGGTGTACAGAACAGGCAGACACTTGCACTCACACACACACACACACACACACACACACGCCCCAATAAAGTTAGCACACGGAGGAAAAAAAGAGCTGTATGCAGATGAGAGGAGGCAAGCCGTTCCAACCCTCTTGCTTTCAGCGCTGATTGACACACACTACCGCCTCTTATCATCGCTCTTAATAACACCGCTGACAGAGGACGGTAAAAGCCTCGCAGCTCCGCCGAAAAAGCAAAGTGCACACAAATCGCATAGAGGTTTATTTCTAAGCGTGAGCGCCGAGCTCGGATTCCTGCTGCTGAACATTAGGAGTTTGGGGTTTGAACTAAATTAACCGCACGCAGTACGCCGCTGTTAAGTAGGACGAGGGCATGGATTCAAAAATATCTTTCGTTATTTCGGTTATTTAGTTAAGGAGAATAATTCATTTGCCTTTGCTGTGCAAATCCCATTTTTAGACATATTGCAATGAATCTAGACATCTTCAAGGATCTGTTACATAAAACACATTAGCTTTACATTAAGATTCCTTTAAGAGACATTATTTAACACATTAGTTGAGCATTAATACACCATTCCTATCATTAATAAAGTATATAATCAACTATAGAGTGGTGTGATGAAGTGGATTTACTGTTACCACTGATAATAAAAGTTGCTTATTTTCCTATAACAGCACAACCCGAAGTGTTTTATTTCTCTTATATCGCAGCAATTTGTCAACACCAATAAACACATTTGTTTATTTATCAAAGAATAATATAAAAGATTAAAAATTACTATATAAGTATTTAATGTTAATTAAGTTAATTCCTGCTCTCACTTCCATCATAGCAGCTACAAACCGTTGATCCCTCATTAGCCTCTCGTTTTTTCTCTTTCTTAAGGTTAATAAGACAAAAAAACACATCTTTTCAAACTTCATCTGTCCTGAAGACTTTCATGTGTCACTACTGTTATAAAGCACTGACACTGGAGACTCCTTCCAGCACGGTTATATGTTAAATAAGCATCTACTTACAGAAAACTTCACCATATCAACAATGACACATTTATATATTATGTAAACGCCAACACTTTTGACCAATCAGATTCGAGAACTCAAAAATGCTGTAGCATTGATTAAAAAAACACCCGAGAAGCTTTACAATCGAGAAACACACGAGAAGCTTTACAATATTTACTTCGCATAAGTGATATGCGAAGAAAAAAGATAAAGTTTGCTTTTTTCAGATGATGGACACCCTTGTACACTGGATAGTTTGCTTTTTTTCCCCATCATACATTAAATCAATAAAATGTATCTGTTTTGGCATTAAATGGCATGTTTTGGGTCTTTAAACACGGCTTATAGGCAGCAGAGATTATGTTTAGCACATTCTGTAATGTGAATGATTGGTTATTGTGGATAGAATCGCACAATAAAGCTTTAATTTCCTTCAAAGAAACTGAGCGTCATGACATTTTACAGTTATAGCCGTTGAATTGCACAATAAAACCGAGTTTTTCCAATGTGTCCGGCTGTTACGACTTTGCGCAGTTAGAGTCAGAGATGAGTCATGCTATGGGCCGCTGAGAACGTATCTCTCCAAATGACTGCGTTTGATCTTTGTAATCGCGCTTTTTAATCACTAATTGTAATACTTTTCCGCTGCCCTGTACATGTTAGCACTGGACTAACTATTGTATATATATATATATATATATATATATATATATATATATATATATATATATATATATATATATATCACTGCATTTGTTTCTTATTCATTCAGCTACGGAAAATGTACAGCTTTTTTTTTTTTTTTTTTTAAGCTCTCTGCATCATAAACATGATCAGAATGAATCTAGTGCAATGACATTTTTATTAGCGCCAAATATCAGAAAGCGGGCATTTCCTTTCGGAACGTGCCACGTGATAAGTGACGGCGGACGTCATCCGAAATTGCCATTCTCCATGCATATTAAAGAAACTTGTCATCCAGACATCACGCACAAGCACAAAAGATAAGAGGCACAATCCCTTTGGGGTAGCGCTTTGCCGCCATCAGAATGGCAAAATTATAACCATAAAAATGTCCAATTTAGGGGAAAATGCTTGGTTTTAGTATGTTTTGCATAAAAGCCAGTGCATTTAAATTGGCCATGCCAAAAAAGAAGACAAATTGGCAATGCCTTTTGAGGGTGAATTGACACTAACACTGCAACAAAAGAGAGAAATATGCATCACAGTGGAGTGGAGAGAGGCACTTTACCTTCTGAAAGGTAGAGCCCATTGAGACTGTAAATGAGGCTGGAGGAATGGGGAAATACTCAGCGTGGAAAAAGGAAATGCACAGCGCATGGTCCTTCTGAGGAATTAAGGCCAATGAATGCATATATAAATCCGCTGGTACTGTTGGGAGTGTTCGTAATAATATAACAATATGTACCGCACCACTCAATGCCAGCATAACACGCAGTGCATTATAGCTCCACCTTCTCCGAGGAACGGGAATAAACTATGTTAAAAACCTCCGTGTTTATTAGGTCTGCCATATCGGAAGCCCTCAGAGTGCTCTGTCGTCTTCTGTTTCATTTTGACTGTCCGTTCGTACAGAGAGACAGCTCTGTGTTGGGTATCATTTTCTTTCTTTTTCCCCGTAAACAAAATGCTAAAGCCACTTTTTCCCATTGTAATTATAATTATAGATAAAAGCTAAAAGTTAAGATAAAAGTTACAATCATAAGTAAGAAGTACGACGTGCAATTTAGGGCCTTTATGCAGTACACACAATTCTCTCACATGCACAAAAATCTTTTAAAATTTACACAGAATGCATTCACATTCAAACAAAATTCTCTTACACACACATTGCTCTCATGTTCAGACCCACAAATATACAAAAAACAAAATGCTTGCATCCAAGCAAAAATGCTTAAATTCACGCAAAATGCTCTCATTCATGCAACATGCTCACATATTCACACAAAATGCTCTCATTCATGCAACATGCTCACATATTCACACAAAATGCTCTCACGTTCACATACAATTCTCTCACATTCACATACAATTCTCTCACATTTACATGAAATTATCTTACATTCACACAAAATGCTCTCACATTCACACAAAATGCACAACTGCTCCTACTTACACTGTATAAAAAAAATAAAGGAGCCACATAATATATTGCATTAGAGGTGTTAGGTTCCTTAAAGAACCATTCAATTCATGATTTTTAGCCATTTTTTTGTTATTGGCAAAATAAACTGAATATTATTTTTCCACCAAAATGATCATTCCAGATACTGGTGGGATTTTTGTTTGTTTGTTTGTTTGTTTGTTTGTCTTCACTGACACCACCCTAAATGGTTAAAGCATCAATCAAAAGCTTCTGTAGGAACCTCCCAAAAATTGTAAATAAAAGTATAACCAGGCATTTTTCATGTAACATGACTGAGCAAACCTGAATATTGTGATACACGGCATGTGTCAGAGAAATGTACTGAAATATGGTGATATGATATTGGTTGTCATAGAGCCCACCCCTAGTGGTGATTCTGCCGAAACATGATTAGAACTCGAGACTTTTGACTGAAACATCTCAACATCGGGATATTCTGAGTGGTGTAATCTGAGCGGATGGCTCTCGAGAGCCGAGGAGCTAAAAGAGGAGTTAAAGCATAATCTTTACTGACTTGTGAGTACAAACTCAAGACTCAAGTCATATAAGAAGCCTGCTACTGAACTTTATGTTGAAAAAAAGACTTATTTTTTAGAAATTTTATACAATTTACAATCTATCTATCTATCTATCTATCTATCTATCTGTCTAAATATCTACCTCTGTCCATCCGTCCGTCTGTCTGTCCATCTATCTATCTATCCATCATCGCAATTTATGGCAATATCAAGAGATACGTTCAAAATGTCACAATGCCACGGCAACAAATAAATAAACAAGAGCCGGAGTAACACTTATGGGTTCAACAATCTCTGAAATATTTCTGAAATCCTTTCTGAATTATAATCAAAGACATAAATTTTAAAAGCTTTGAGTGATCTGTAGAGTGGCTCAAGAGTTTAACAGCAGTACCTACCGATGCAAATGTGTGCGTGTGTGTGTGTGTGTGTGTGTGTGTGTGTGTGTGTGTGAAATGAAGTCCAGGTAGCTGTGTTATTTATACATTTTGGAGTAGAAAAATAAATGGATTGCCACTAAGTTGATTAGCCTCAAATGCTTTGTTAGTGGCTTTGCTCTATCCTGCTGGTGTCATCGCATATCCTGGGTTCTCTCTCTCTCTCTCTCTCGCTCACTCGCTGTTTTCTTCTGTCATTCACAACCTCACACCTTCACACTCTCATACCTACCCTGAACAAACACACAGATCCCACAAGCCACCTCCAAGCATCATGTTTTTTATAAACTACTTCCTGTTTGCTAGACATTGCCTAATTAACATTTCATAAGGACTTCAGGAAGTAGGATGCATGCTAGAATCGATTTAAAATACAATTCCAGTTCAGAGGAGTAAAAACTTTTACAAATATTAAAAATTCACTTTATACAGTCAATAATGACAATTATTTAACCTTAAATCATCCTGTGATGCATTTGCGAAGGCAGTGAATTCAATTCAGATGACTTACAGTAAGTTATATGAAAATATACAAATGTTAAGGAAAGGGGCGGAGTTAATGTTTGCAGCGAATTACGATATTCATATGAAAATGAACAAAATCCAGTCACATGGTTGTTGTTGTAATGTTATTGAAAAACCTGAAAGTGTAAACCTTTCTGTCCTGAAGATGGTGGAAAACTTAAAGTTAGAGCTTTACCTTCGACTGTTACAAAGTGCTGACACTGGAGACTCCTTCCATAAATCTTAAATAAACTTAAATCTTAATTCTTAAATTTTTAAATCTCCTTACAGAAAACTTTATATCAACTATTATGCTTTTATTTGTTTTTATTCTTTATTCATTTATTATTATTATCATTTATTATTTGTATTATTTATGTTGATCACTAATGTTTTTTCGATGCATAGCTAAAAAATTGATATAAATTAGCAAAAATGAAATGACTCCATGTTCCTAAATGTTGATTACTTGCTCTCTGGACTTCAGGTGTAAATATTGTAACTTGTTTCAGCCTCAGATTTTTTTTTTTTTTGCCAATTTTGCCATTTAATAAGCAGAAAGTTTCATTAATATGTTCACGTTGATCATTGAGGCTCATTCAACTAAAGGTTGTAACTTATAATTCCTGACTTCCGTCCAGGAAACAACAAAAGAAAATGCCCCCTCAACTCGGAATTCCTACTCAGGAACTCAGGATGGTCTCCTCAACTCCGAGTTCCTCCGAGTTCAGGAAGTGACATCAAATCAACATGGCCGCTCACAGCGTGAACAGTAAACAAAGTAGCACTTCACAAAGTATTAGCTTTGGATGAATCAACATGCAGACATGTTTGCTTGTTAAATCTATAACACTGACTCTACAGTTCGCTGTTTTGAGCAGGAAAATATACATCACAAATATATATCACAGTTAGCTGGCTAGCTTGTTGCTAACAAAAGATGAACATAGAGGCGTCTATGTTTTTCTCACCACTTTGTAGCTTGAATGCACGGAAATTCCAAGCTCCGACTTCCTATCCTAAGCATTATTTTACGCACTGATGCTATGAACATTAGGTGATTATTTGGCTGATTTTGTTTTTGAAAAAAATAACACGTGTTATTTAGAGCACTTTAGTAATGTTATTTCTGGTGTCCTTCTAAACTTCATGGTTTATTCATATAACACGACTAATGTGTTAAGAGAACTTTAATGAAAAAGTGTTCCCGTTTTATTTATAGTACAGTTTGTCTGTATGAAAGTGGGTTTGTTAAGTTACAAGAGCCTCTAACTAAATCAAAAGCATTTTTATTCCTAACGCTCCCCATAGAGTTGCCTATTATTCCAGAGTCCAGATAATTATTCCTTTCCCTTAAGTGTATATGAAAAACACTGCAGGAATCTACTTGAGCCGATCCTTCAACTGCCAAACGCAGCACAATTTCATGTGAAACTCATTCAGGTGCAATACTTTTAACCCCCTCCCCCCC
>CM040463.1:26638426-26659590 GCA_022758105.1 Pangasianodon gigas | reverse complement strand
CATTTCGAGCTATTTGTTATAATTGCCTTGACAAACCCCGGTTTCATCTCAATTAGCACCTGAATAGGGACCGGTAGAGTTAATAGAAGCTGTTAGTCCAGGAGCATAATTTAAGCTGAGCAGAAATGGTGATGGGTAAAATGCAATTGAATTCCTAAGTGCCTGTGCCTACTTTGTTTGCCAATCAAGCATAGACCCAGGCTTTATTCGGCTCCATACCTTTTGGGTATCCTAATGGAGCCAGTCCTGCCCCCCTTAGGCAATTGGTGCCACTCACACACCCTATTGTCTTTCCTCCTAGGGGGTACTCTTCAAGAGCGAGGAGTAGAGAGAATGAGCTTTGTGAATTAACCAGAGAAATTAAAGAAATCGCACTCACACCAGATCGTGCATTTTATAGCTTTAACTTATCTTTACGGCCTCGACATGACTCCACGTCAGGGAGCGAGAACGTGAGCCGATTGTACGAAATATGGTTCTGCCAGCGAGAGGAATTCAAGCGCAGCGTTCAGTCGAATTGTAGCGTGTCACCTTATGATAAGGTTGACAAAATGGAGGAAAGGCTACTATTATAAAGTAAATGAATGTGAGCGCTCACTCGGCAGCCATGACGCTGGTTTAGTTCTGCGTTTTATTCCTAACGTCTGCTGTTGTAATCTGACTGTTGATCATAAACATGCGTAATGTAGGCAGAGTGTAGAGAATACACATGTTTGATGTTTTTAGCTGGATTGATGGATTATACACAGTACAACACAAACACTGTGTCACAAGGAGCGATACAGGAAGTCATACTGCACAACTCTGGACATGTGTAAGTGTAAGTGTGTAATATACGGAATATTTGGTTCCTGTATTTATTGATCCTTATACTCAGCCTATTTTATCTATCTATCTATCTATCTATCTATCTATCTATCTATCTATCTATCTATCTATCTATCTATCTATCTATCACAGTTTAAGGCAAAAGTTTGCATCCTGTAATGTAAAAAAAGAAAATGCACCTGTACTTTACAATTTATTAAATAAATAAATAAATAAATAAATAAATGTCAAAACATGAGGTAAAATAAACTAATAGATACACAGATAGAGAGATAGATTTTAAAATGAACTATTCAGATCTGACTTGAAGATAGCAGATCAACAACAAACAAACAGCAAACTTTTGACCTGATATTATTTCTCATATTTTAATTTTAATCTCAAATTGCACTGTTTGATGATTTGGTTTCTTGTGAAAATGATGAAACCCAACACACACACACACACACACACACAGCTTGTCGTTTGATCAGCGCCGTTAGCGCACTAAGATCAGAAATGACGCAGCACTGAAAACGCAGGATGCAGCAAGACTCAGTGAGGATTCGGGTCCCAGGCCTCAGCAGGAGGTACTCAACAACACAAATTAGCTTCATTCTCATCGGGACGGAAAGCTGGCAGAGACCATCGCTACCTCGTTGCTAGGCAACGTGCCAGCCCGTTGTGTCTCTGTGTGATGGCACAGCAGATTTGGGTAAAGATTTCTATAACAGCAGCTCTGACAGTAGTTGCGTTTATAGTTTATATGAATGCGCTCTTTCTAACACATTATCGTTTCTATAGTAACAGCTCATTCACAGGGACCTGCACAGCAGACGCTTCACATAAAAGGATTAAATAAACGTTTAAACGATATGATGACGTTTTCATAGAGCAAAAGAGATAGCATTTTTTTAGGAAGGAGTCTCCAGTATCAGCGCTTTGTAACAGTCAGAGTTAAAGCTGTAAATTTAGGTTTTCTCACACGAGAAAGTCTTCAGGACAGAGGAGTTTATACTTTTGGGAAGAGCTGCTTTTTATTTCTCTAATTTGTTTCATGGATGTTCCACAACATTATACAATACAAAAATATATACAAAAATAAATTCTGTCTTTTATTTCATTTTATTAAATAAAATGTTATTTTATTTTATTTACTTAGTTATTTTTCATTGCTTGCTTCTTTCCTTGATTAATTTTAAAAATATATCTAAATATCTTATTTTAAAAAATAATTTAAAAAAGTATTTATTTTTTTTCTTTTTTTATTGCTTGCTTTCTTGATAGATTTTTAAATTAAATTTTTTTTTTACATTTTATTTTTTTATTCCTTGCTTCCTTGATTGATTATTAAATTAATATTTATTTGTTGATTCATTGATTGATTGGTCAGACAGGAAAACATAATTCACTAAAACATAATTCACATTAGAACAGTTTCCTGATCGAACACCATTTACTTCATTTTTTTTCCAAATTCACATTAACACATGCATGCTCCTAACACACGGTGTTAATTGTTGTCGTCTTAATGACAAACACCTGCTACTGACTCCATTAGTACAGTCATGTACTAATGTGTAACATGTTCCTGTCTCTGTGGCTTTCAGGCAAAAATAGCACACACTTTAGACTTTATTAGTAAATAATGATGTAGAAATAATTGAACAATGTGAGTGAGTGATAATGGAAAGAAATCATGGATTTAGGCTTTAGGATTAAACTCTAGGCCCCAAAAAAATTACACCTACATTTATTATTTTATAACTTCACGACTGCCAGTGAATGAATCAGAATATACTGTATGTAATTAAAAGCCACCAAAATAATCTCTTAGTGCCATATGAGAATTAATCGAGGTTTATTAAACAGCTCCGGCGTGTACGGAGGGGAAGAATGCCGGAGACGGGAATAAATGGTTCTGTAATTCGGTGAGAGGATTAATGAAGTAACGGAGAGGCGGTGAATACTGTCCCCTCGACCCCTGATTCATCATTTCTATTTCTTAAACTGATACTGATCTGGCGCTAATGGCAATCAATGTTTCATTAACTGGTGGTCTTGTTGCATCAGCTCTTATTATTTTATCGTCCATATTGAAGAGAAGAATGTGTCAGTGCACAATGTGTTCATCTTACATAACAAGATAGAGTGAGGTGACTAAAATGACTGCTTTTCAGGGATAAGGGAACTGTTTCAGGAACAGCAGAGTTTCTGTTGGAGGAACCAGGAAGTGGTAATGTGCAACGTAAAAACGTCATTTCCCACCTCAGCATGTTTAATGTGCGAATTTGGAAATAAACATGGACGCCTTCACACATGCATGTCTTTTGTTTGCTCTGTCAGAGCACGTAAAGCTCATAAAAAGCTACTTTAAGTGCACTTTTACAGTTACAGGCCTTAGCGGCTATCAGTTCTGCTCTACTACAATGAAATTTAAATGTTCGCACAGCCAGTGAAAACTAGCGAGAAGAGTTAGCAACAAGCTAGCCAGCTAATGTTAGTGAGAATGCTAATGTTGATGATTACCTTCTCAAAACAGCGATTTTGAGTATGGTTAGTGTTATAGATTTAACCAAGTACTGTGTCTGTATATGAACTGCTCTAAAGCCAATCCTGCTATAAACTCATTTAAAAGTAGAGAAGCGAGACTTTACACTGTTCACTGTGTGAGCGGCCATGTTGTTTTGATGTCACTCAGTAAATGGGGAAGGAACTGGTAGTTGATAAGGCTACTCCAAGTTGACGAGTACAAATTTCAAGTTGAGAGGGCGTTTTCGGTGGCTTTTACTGGTTGTAGGCGGGGAATTACAAGTTGCAACTTCGCCTTGAACGGAGCATCTGTGGGGCCGGGACTGTTAGGGTGGAGGTTATTTGTAACATCTTTACCTGTCATTTGCTTATTTATTCATTCATGTTCAGTAAGCGCTTTATCCTGGTCAGGATCACGGTGGAGCCAGAGTCAATCCTGGGAACACTGGATGTGAGACACGAATACACGCCAGTCCATCACAGGGCACCTTGCACACACACACACACACACACACGTTTTCAACTAGGAGCAATTTAGCGTAGTCAATCCACCTACTGGCATGTTTTTTGGAGGTGGGAGAAAACCGGAGAACCCCATAGACACGGGAAAAAGACGTGAACCTCCACACAGACAGACCCTTGAAACCTTGAGCGGTGAGGCGCAATCTTAAAAAGTCCACTGAAATCGGACATGTAGGACATGTAGGACATGTAGGACCTGGCGATCTTTTTTTGCGAAAAAATGATTGGTTAATGTATCTGTACAAATTAGTGACTATAAATCTAATTGGATGTTTGAAATATAACGAAGAAGTGTGATTGAACTGGTAGCTGATCTTTGAGATTTGTAAGCACTTGGTAAGACTAGATGATAATATAAGGAGTAAAAGTTTTTTTCCTCATGGAAATCAATAATAGGAGTACAGGGTACTCAGATAAAGCAAAAAAAAAAAAAATCTCTTAAAATGATTATTTAATATAGTAACAATGACTTAAGTGCTTTACCACCACACCATGTTTCTTTTTAAGCATGTGTGATTTAAAGCAAGGCCGGGGTTAGCAAAGCTAATTGTATTTTATGAGGTCTGCTGGAGCCCACTTTCCCAACACTTACATCTGTTCAACAATTATTAGACCGTTTTTGTCATAAAAAATTCAACACCCCCCAGCGTTGCATGAGTGGAACCTGAAAATTTATGCAGTGAATGGAATATTTAATATCTCCCAGGAATGAAAATAGGCTGAAAAACGCTGATTTACTTAAAGATTCACCATTTAGCTGTAGCGAGAAGATTCCCAAACACAGAGCGGTATTCCCTGGATGACGAACCTGATAAAGAGAGAGATACTGTGTGCTCAAGGCAACATGTAGCGGTGCAAACTCTCTCCAAAACTCAACCCGAGCAATGTCTTCACACAAGGCAAAGGACAAGTCAGATTAGCCGGTTTTATGTATTGATTGGAACATTGAAATGGACTAGAAAGCAAGGTCCCGGTTTGTCAGGATTTCCTTCTTTCTTTGTCTAAAGAAGATGCAAAAATTACAAATTCAAATTGCAAGCCGTGCTCAAACGCTCTGAATGAATAAATGAATAAAACACATTTCTATGTCCACACAAAAAACACAATATGACAGATGTCTCCAATAAAGTCCGACCACAACCAAACCTAAATATATGATTATCATTCATCACTTTACATGAATTAGGGTGCATTTAAAGATACATTGTGCCATGTTGTGAACGCATTTGCAAAGAACAATAACATTCAATCCTCCTAACGGCACAGATAAATGATTTAATATATCAAAGAATAAACCTGTAAAGGAAAGACATTTATTTGTCCTTCTTGATGCTACGATCAAACATGTTTTGGACTTCAAGGAAAAAAATCAGCCATGAACATCTTGGATATTAATCTTATTATAATAAGTAATAATTAACTAATAATTAACAATATTAATTCATATATATATATATATATATATATATATATATATAGCAACTGCCAAGTGCAATATAACCTACAAGATGTACTACTATTATAGTGGACATACATTCACCGACGTCTTTAGTACGAACACCTGTAATGCTGCTCACGCATGCAATTATCCAATCAGCCAATCACGTGGCAGCATCGCAATGCATAAAATCATGCCGATGCTCAGCTGATGCTTACATCAAACACACTTTGACGCTGGGGCCAGATGGGATGGTTTGACTATTTCATAAAATGCTGATCTCCTGGGATTTTCACGCATAACAGTATCTAGAGTTTACACAGAATGCTGTGAAAAATCTTGTGAGCAGCAGTTCTGCAGATGGAAACATCTTGTTGAGGAGAGAGATCAGAGGAGAATGGTTAGAGCTCTCAGGAAGGCTACGGTAACTCAAATAAGCACTCTTTACAACCGTGGTGAGCAGAAAAGCATCTCAGAACGCACAACATATAGAACCTTGAGGCGGATGGGCTACAACAGCAGAAGACCACGTCAGGTTCCTCTCCTGTGTATCAAGAACAGGAATCTGAGGCTAAAGTGAGGAGAGGTTCACCGAAACTGGACAGGTGAGGATTGAAAAAAGAGTTGAAACAGACATTTTTTTTTCTAAAAACACTCAAACAGTTATGTGCAATTTTTAACTTTTGGAATTTTACTGTCATTATAATGAAATAAATTCACTGAAACTCAGAGCATTAGCACTCTACGGGTAATTCAGTATTTAGTCTAATGGGAGGCGACGTGAAAGAGGGCGATGTGAAAGCAGACAGCGTTTGGCCACCTCCTGACTTCTTGGTGGAAAGAGTAATTCCCCGTGTCCCTCTGCTTCTCCCTGGCTGGAATACATTCTGACAGGCGGGAGGGATGACCCTGAGAATCACATTATGTATATTTCCTAGAACCTAGACACCCCCCCCCAACACCATCACCCCTTTCTGCATTTGCATGTAGGAGACAGTTAAAATAAGGCCATAAATCAAGCGCAAACATATAAATGGATTTGCAGGAGATTGAAACCCTGTGAGAGTCTCCTGAGCAAATATTTCAGGGCCTGTCGCAGAGATATCCAGTGTCATTAAGCGGCAGAGGCACTCTGACCACTCGCCGGGGATATTCTCCTCATTACATGACCAGGAGGATGGCCACGTATGGCTGGCCTGATAAATCTATCTGCATATTCGGATGCACACTTTTTTTCCCTTTGGTCATCAGGGACCTGCAGTTAATGGAGTTTTATCACGTTGCCAGGGAACCCGGATGACTGGATAGAAAGGTGGGGGGGGTGAGTTGGTGGGGGAAGAAAAGATGGAGGTTTACATATTATCACTATGCACCCTTCAGTCAGTGATCATCAGATTATTAGCCGTGTATGATAAAGCTTCGTAATGCACGATAAGAAACACTACGGCGGGCTACTTTCAGTGGGACGTTCTTCCTAAGAGTAAAATCAACAACAGTTTAGCATTCGGCTAGCAAGCATGCATACAAAGCCATCACTCATCGATTGTGCTGTGTAATAAAAGCTGCTATTATTTATGATGTAATATAGTTTCTTGTGAAAAAAAACACAAAGCTGCAGGAAGGAACATGGATGCAAATATGACAACTGTTGTCCTTGTGCTTGGTGGTGAGCACGACCGTTCATGTCCATTGAGCAGCATGTTTGGCATTTCAGAGCATAGGCTCCGCCTCCCAAGGTAGAAAAGTGGAAAATTGAAAATTTTGTGGTTGGTAGTTTTGGTTCCTTGTATCTTTAGACAGAAGGGTCGCTGCAAATCAATCAACGTTTCTATTTTCTATGCCCTGATGGGTGTGGTCTCTTCCAGGATGACTCCGCCCTCACCAACGGGGCAAGAAGGCTCATTGAATGGTTTGATTTAAATCATATGCTATGGCCGTCACATTCACCAAATCTCAACCCAATTGAACACCTATGGGAGATTTTGGAGTGAAGTGTTAGCAGATATCTTCTGGAAGATCTTCAGTAAGGGCTTTATCCTGGTCAGGATTGGGGTGGATATGGACTCTATCCCAGGAATGCTGGAAATTGAAGCAGGAATACACCCTGGATGGGACTTCAGTCCATCAGGAAACCATGCACACACACATTCAGACAGTCGTTCACACCTAGTGGTCATTTAGAGTCGCTAATCCAGCTACCGGCATGTTTTTAGGAGATGATAGGAAACAGGAGAACCCAGAGGAAACCTACACACATGAAGAACATACAGAAAGCAACCCGAGCTCTGGGTTAAGTCCATTTATTCTTCTGTAAAACTCTGAAGCATAGCCATGGCATCCAAGTTTTTACAAGTTGTTACAATGGTGCAAATCACAACCCAACATAATTATATTTATTTTCGCTTATTATGTCATGAGTTCTACTTGATTGGTGACTTCAATTAAACATACAGTATTTAATCCAAAGCTCAATAAGGATGCACAGAGTTTGAGAACTTCTGCATTAAATGTCTAAATGTAAAATATAAGGTGTAAAAAGGGTTTTTTTTGTCATGGAAATGTAATTGAGTAAGAGTATTCATTTCTCAATTATACAGATCCTTTAAGATGATACTTAAGTATAGCAACAAAATCCAAATATTTAACCATTCATAACATTTCACACGAAATAATCATGAGAACGTGCTGTAGATTAAAATGTGTAAACGTCTCTGTTTGAATTAGAGGCTGTTTAAGATTTCTAGTCTGCATAACTGCATAACCATCGTCTGATTTATGTGCAAATGAAGAAAGAAAAACGAGAGATAAAAACGCATTACTTTTTAAATTAATATCAAGGCAAGGACAAACACATTATCATCATGTAAATACATAAATGATGCTGCTAGCCTTTTTTATTATTTATAAGAGTGGACTCATAATCACATTACATTATGGTGCTAAGAAGCTGCCGAGGTCAGAAGTGGTTCGCGTTAATGGGCCGAGCAGCATGTTGGACATTACTCATCATTTAATAAGGCTCCTAAGTGTCAGCTTGATTGGCGTTAATGGCATTGTTTTAGCGAGGAAACTTTTCACGGCCAACATGTCAGGCCGTCTCGAGCGCTCGCCGCCGACAAGCTGTCAGTACAACATTCAAGAGGACACATTTGTACGGCTTCGTGGGTCCAATTAATATTTGAAGACGTTAATGTAGATTGTAATGAGCGTTTAAAAAGTGGGACATGGAGACCTTCAGAGACCCCGTGCTGAAGCGGAGCAGATTTTCCAAACAGGCAAATTACAAAACATGTTGCTTGAGTGTTTTACAGGGAAAATAAAAAGGTCTTTTTGTGAGACGAGACTTCCTCTCAGGATGGCGTCGTGCCAGTTTGGCCTTTTTTCTGGGAAGGAGCCATCATCACATTTTTGAGTTCATTCTATCAGAGAAACACACACACAGCATCTCCAAGGCCTCACATTAAAAATGATTTATTTTACTTTTTTTTAGTAGTGGTATTTAATTGCTTAATGGTGGGAAAATATTGATTTTTTTGGCGAGTTACGAACATCTTCAGCAGTAGACGAGATGTTTTTAAAAATGGGTCTGTGAAGTTTGAGAAATCGAAAGTTAAAAAAATGCTAATTCTGTGCAAGAATACGAGGCAGTGTTGTATAGACAACTAATAATGATGACGAAGATGCCTCAATACCTGCTTTTGTTGTGTTCAACCTTCAGATTTCAGTTCATATTGTCTTCCTGTATTGTTCTGTTCTGCATCATAAAAACACGAGATCGTCAATAGGTCTCGCAAATAATAATGTGAATAAATGAAGCCTTGTTAGCAAGAGTTACAAGCCATAATGACAAGCTTGTCACTTTTTTTCTCTTTTTTTATTTTATTATTATTTTTTTTTAATGCGGAGTCACCCTGTGAAGAAGAGGCACTTTGAATCTCTTATAATCATTTACATAACAAAGCTCCGAGCACCTCGGTAGTGCAAAAGAGAAATAAAGCACCCCCATCTCTCCATTAACATGCCACCAACACACACACACACACACAAACACACATGCACAAACATATGCATAAATGCATGCATGCACACAAACACACACACATACACACACTTCCTAGTACAATGAAAGTATCTGACACGTAAACCCCAAAGATCTCGGCTCTTGCTTTCTGAACATGCCTACACAGTCAGCAAAATAAAGCAGAAAAAAATTCAAGGAGGGTGAAAGAGAAAAAGAGAGAGAGGGAAAAAATATCACCTTTCCCCCCAACTACAATCCCCACAGCCACCTACACCCTCCACCTCCTCTCCCCCGTGCACCGAGCGCCCCACTTGGAAAGACACAGGATGAAATGACATTATGCATATGAAAATGTCCAGAAAGATGTTTGATTTATGTATGCATTAGATGCAAATTCTATTACAGGACACAAGGCGGCTGTGCGATTTCTCTCGGAACACTCGGCTGCCCTGATCAAACCCGATCTCATTAATTCCGACAAGGGGAGAAAGATAGAAGGAGCGAAAAAGAGGGAGAATTGGAGGAAATTTACAACCCCGGACACAGATTTAACCAAAAAAAAGAGGGAGGGAGTAAATTGCATTCCAGCCTCTAAGGCCACAGCAGACTGACTTTCAGCAGCCGGGCAACCGACCACCAGAGACACGACTCTAAAGCTCACATATGCAGAATGAGGAAGGCATAAAGATGCACGATATATTCTGCACTGCATGGATTTCTGCTTACTGTTGATGGAGTTTGCCTTATTTTGGAAGTTTCTCTAGGAAAAAAAACAAACCAGGGCCAGCTGGTAGAAATAAGTTTTCTCTCTTTCAAGAAAAATAGATACATACGTAAATACATAAATAAAAAGTGCATTTTTTTCCACACCCACATTGTCTTAAATCCTTATTCAGATGGGATTACATGTGGAGGTGGGGTAATGTCATTTTTACCAGAGTCTCTGGGATTTTAGTATCATCCAATTCCATCATGTCAGTCTTTTTTTTTAGAACTGCGTGCGCATATGTCTCGAAATATTACGCCATATTTTATTTTTTGACCATTATAAGTAACCTCTGGTAATGTATATCACATCAGAATTGACATGTTAGTAAAGATTTTATTACATCCTGTGGGAAAAGAGGTTTTGAGCTTTTTCTTTAGTTTAAAGACAATCCAGGAAGTGCTCACTCTTTTCTATGGTCTCCCACCCAAACCACAACAAAACCAAGTGTAATTAGGAAAGTATGAATGCAAACCCGGCAACCTTCACACGTTTTGCGTAGGTACTCTGCATTTCGACATCAGAGTACATTGCTAAGAGTTATGATTCAAAAATTCACCTGTAAAAACAGCAGATGAGCCAATCGACACAGTTGCGTAGGTGTTTTGAACTCTCGGATATTAACTGACTTCGTTGGAAGCCCCGCCCCTTCCCCGATCTCACATTAGTAATGTTTCAGCTTGTGCTTTTGTCTCGACTCGATTTTCCCCACATGAAAGACGTGATGCTAAAACATTTTCCCGCATGAAGGAGGTGATGCTATCACTTCCTGTCACGGTAAATGGATGGATGTTTTGAGTTCATTCATGGGAAATAAAATATACCTGTGTACGTCTGACTAAGCTAACATTAGATAAGTACAAAAAAAGTTAACATCAGCGAACAATATTTCATATGGATGCCACTGAAAATTAGTCAGAAATGGCATGGCCGAAAGGTTGAAACTTTTTTCCGAAAAAAGATTACTGAAAAAAAAAACAAAAAAAAAAACAGTAGCTACATCTTAACTTAAACAGATGAGTGGCAGCCTCGGCATATCCACTCCAATCCTCCCAACTGCCTGGTGCTTACCATAAAACCCTGTATATATGCACACTCCATTCTGGTCAGACTACACATTATTCCTCTTTGGGGTTGGCAGGTTGGGAATTGTGCTGCCTATCTGTCTTTCAATAAGTGTGTGTGTTCATGTGTGTACATGTGACAGTTTTACGCCCAGACTATAATGCTCAACCCTAATCGTTTCGTAACAGTAATGGCAAGTTAATGATGGGTAATAAAATTTGTTTTAGTCCGTCCATTCAATATGATGCATATGTGTGTGTATGTGTGTGTGTTGTGTGTTTATTTTATGGCTTGTAAATAAAAAAAATCATGTAGTGAGCTCACATTTGAAAACTATAACCTGGGGTCACATGCATGTATGCATGTAGGCATTGTTTTCAGCTTCTTGTGCAACAATAGTCCTAGCAAGAGCAAGAGCTTCACCACTGACATCACAGACTCTCCTTCTATTTTCTCCTCGCCTTCTTTTTGTGCAGCTACAGTGATTGAGGTCAGGCCCAGGTCCTTTACTGGTCCAACTAATGTGATTGCATCAGAGCAATACCCCTAAACTCCATCAGGCCACGATCTGCATGCTAATTGGCTCCACTGTCCTTGGCAGTGACCTTGGATTCCCATTGGGGGGTTGGGAAGAAAATACGGCGTCCGTCCATTGCCATGCACAGACACCCTTGTGTGGCGCAACCTCGGTTAGCAGCCCCCACCTCCAACGTTATCTCCCCTCTCTATGCATCAAATTATAACAATGGCCGGGGCTTTATTCAGAGGGTAAGCCTGCGTGACCTCTGGTGACAAGAGACGTTTCCCCGTCGCTGCACACGGCCACTGACACGACACCTCGCTCCTGCCTGAGCTTAAGAAAAGAGATACGGTTGCAATGCAAATATGCAAGGCGAAACAATGAAATGCAAAATAAATGCATATGTTTGGGACGCCTTCAAGGAATCATATGGCTTAGAAAGTGTTAAAGGAATAGTTTGTACACCATTTTCTCTTTACAACAAAAGGAGCTGTGAGATTAATGAAAGTATGTCGGCGAAGAAAAGATACATAACTTGTTAGATACTCGTTAGCATCGCTATCATATGAACGCCAAACTTGTCCTGGTTACATTTCATTGGCTACATTTGGGGTAATTGGAAAATTGTGCAAATTTTATTTTTGCCTGAACTAGTCCTTTAAGCTGCTCACTGACATCCTGAATTTTTCTCTAAGCGCTGGACAGTAGCAGCAAACGGTCAATAGCGTAAAAGTGTGCACTTAACTTAAAGCCCTAATTCCGGTGTACTAAATCAAGCCTGGCTATTTTGCCCCTGAGATCTGAATGCTAAAATAAAAGTAAAAAAAAAACAATCTTAGGGACATACATAAAAATGTCACTGTAATGCTTGGGCACTCGACCGATTCGGTGGCATCAAGGGTCACGGTGTGTGCAGGTATTTGCTCCAAGTGCGCACCACAACACCTGATTTCAGTAATTAGGCCCCATGCCTTGTTAAGGAGCAGAGCTCGTTAGTGAAATCAGGAGGCTGAGTTCAGGGTTGGAGGAAATAGAGTGTGGACAGCTCGGCTGTCATCGGGTTCCTCTGCTCCGAAAGGTCTGTTTATGCTTTTACTGTGAAAAAGAACTCTTTAACCAACTTACCACCATATAAAACTTAATATTTTTTATATTAGCCTAGTTCTGTCATCTAAGATGCACTCATTTCATTAGAAAAAATAAAAGCCAGCAAAGAACGCAACAGCTATAAAACAGCAAAATGAATGTTATGTTTTATGTTTATGCTTTCCCCATGATTACAAAACATATATCTTGGATAATTTGTTCTCTATTTGTACAAGCTAATGCTAAACACATAGGATTAGCAACAGCGAAACACCTGGTTAGCTTGCTTTTTTTCTATTTGTTATTGCGGTCCCTGTGTGAACAAGGTAATGCTAACCAGCTACTATTAGCATCGCTTTTCCTTTTTCTCTAAATATTATTGTGGCTATGTCAGTTAATAACAAATTAATACATAAGATATTAATATTGCCTATCAAAACCTCTTTACTTCTTAACTGTCTATGATGTGTTATTTATTTCCTATGTGCACAAGCTAATGCTAAACAACGGCTGTTAGCAATGGCTAAATACTGTAGATATTAGATATTAGCTAGTGTTTTTTTTTCCTTGCTTGGGTCTGTGTCAGTTAATAACAAGGGTTTTTTTTTCCTTAAAACCTCTTTACTTCTTAAATGGCTATGACAGCTTATTAATTCCCTATGTGTAAAAGCTAATGTTAACCGTTAGCTATAGTAACTATTAGCCAGTTAGCTGGTTGAGGTTTTTCCTTCAAAAAAACTTTACTTCCTGGCTTGATCGATTCCCTGTGTGAACAAGCTAATGCTAACCAATAGCTGGTTAGTTCACTTTTTTATTCATCATTGTGGCTATGTCAGTTATTACAAATTAATCCATTTGATATTTATATTTTTTCCTCAAAACATCTTCACAACTTAATAGGCAATGACAGCTTTATTCCAGTGTGTATAAGCTAATGCTAAACACTATTATTAACACTAAGGCTGCTATTAGCAAATAGCCAGTTAGCTTAATTTCCCTCCATTCCCTGTTGTTGCTAGTAACAATTTAATACATTTTATTATCAATGTTTATGTTTTTAACTCAGAACCACTTCCTGAATGGTTAAAATCAATTCTTGTGTGAACAAGCTAATGCTAACTGACTACTATTACTACTATAGCAACAGCTAAATAGCTATTAAGCATGTTTTTTTAATATTTATTATTGTGCCAATGTCAGTTATTAACAAAAAAATACAGTTAATGTTTATTGTTTCTCAAAAACGCTATTTCTCAAATGGCTATGAAGGATTTCCAGTTAGAACAAGCTAATGCTAATCACCCACTATTTGCAATGACTAAATAGCTGGTTAGCTCACTTGTTCTGCATTCATTGTCATGGCTATGTCAGTTGTTACCAATAATACATTTAATATTTATGTTTTTTTTCCCAAAAAAATCTTTGTTTCTTTAATAGCTATGATAGATTCCCTGTCTGAATAAGCTAATGTTAACTGACCACTATTAGCAATGACAATTTTTTTAATTCAGTATCATGGCTGTGGCAGTGATTAGCAAAATAATGCATTAATATTTAATTCTCAAAAGCTCAAATTCTTTCCCAGGCTTTACTAATTGTGTCATTGCTGTACTTCTGTTACCTCCTGAGCCAAAAATAAGCCTAAAACAGTTTTTGACAGCCTTTAAAAGCCTCATTTTTGGCTTTAACCAGGACTAACTGAGACATTTTGGGTCAAAGTAACTGTGAAATTACAAAAATAAAGCTGTATAACACGTGTTTAATGACACATAGTCACATGCTAGTATGTGTTTTTACTTCATACTCCATGGATTAGTATGTAGTATACAGTATACAAACACACCTGGAGTTTCTACTCTTATGTATTTCCAGGAAAGTTCTGAACAGGTTTGTTTCTGACAGAATTGCTTCACAGTCACAGGACTCTCAGCTTGCAAAACTTTCTTTCCTCCGTTTAGGAAAAGTAACGTCCATGTCATTTGGCCACTCAGTGCATCAGCTACCATTTCAAGGTGGATGCGTCGGACATCTTCTGAGACGCTCGCTCGGGTTGAAACGGTTCCTCGTGAAGCAGATGCATTCGCCTTGGCACTGATTATTCCACACGAGAACAGCCAGGCAATCTGCTAGGCTAACATATGCTCAATACAAAACACGCTGGAGACTGACAGGTAGCGGAGGGAGAAAAATCTGTCTATATGTTTGAGGATGGATGCAGACGGCACGCCACGTTATGGGCATGTGTTTCTCTCGCTGCCTTCTTCTAAAAAAGGTGTGTAAAAGAATGCAGCAGACACGAAGAAGGAGATGTAGTGACAGGGAAAACTTCCGCTCAGCTTGTATTTTACGCTTTTGATTTAAAAAGTGAAAATTTCTAGCATGAAATCGGGACGTTTTTGTTCAAGGTGCTAGTTTAGATCAAATGTATATGTTGGATGAAAAAAAATTGCTACCGTGATATTTTCAGCCAAGTGAGACACACCATAACAGTATTGTGAGGTCAAGTATTACACTATATCATATCGCTCAAACAAGACTAATCCGAAAAAATGTTCCATATCTGAGAAATGCATTTTTGAACAATTACGTTAACAAAGCAAGCCAGCTATGCTGAAGTGAACACAGCCTCCATTATCTACAATATACAGGTGAAATATGGCATTAATATTTGATGAAAGGGTAGACATAGTTCTTGGTACTTCTTGGTACTCTCATTGGTTCCTGACTTTTCAGAAAGAAAGGTAACAGTAGCTGGCTAGCTAACTTAACCAAATTCTATTGGGGTTTCAATAGCTTCCTAGATTTGTTAGCTCGCTAGCTAACTCATACATGTTTCTAGCTACATAGTTAGCTATCTAGCAAAGATGCCTCTTACACATTATTCGGAGTGTTAGCAATCATCTTACGTTTAATACAGAGCTTTCATACTGTTAAACATAAAAAGATCTGGTTAGCTAGTCTAGCTCAATCAGCTATACAGCTAAACAGCTGTACGTTTCCACAGGTTGGATGTTAAGCTGTGAAATGCTGATATCGCCACAGGTTCTGGCTCACATAGTTTGCAGATCATTATCACGCTGTATAATTTAAAATTGAAGATACCTGGGGTGTAACCATACACTCCAGTCACAATTCATTCCAATTCACAATACTGGCACAATAATGTGTATTTGTGTCTGTATAAATGTAAATAAATCAAAAATTGCTACAAACAGGTTTAATATTGTAAACTAAATGTATTACATGTTCACCAGATCTTAATAATAAATAAATACATTTTTAAGTTCTCTTATAAATTAATAAAGAAAAAGTTTCTGACCTGGGAAAAATGATCGAATGAAATATAATAAGCTCTGTAGCAGCACCCGAGGCATCGTTTTACCTGGAAATAGAGCTCCAAATTCGGCTAAAATGCCTGGGTTCAGGGGCCTCTTTCTCGGGCACTGTAGGTCAGAGCATTGACCAATGACTGGTGTTGTTGAAAAGCTACCGAATAGTATAATAACCTATAATGCATGTCGGTCATTGTGATCCAGAGCTATCGGGTCCAGCGCACACTATATATATTTTAACGCTGTGGGTTGCACAGATTGGGACCTCTGGTGTTCAAACACCTCTGGAGTGCAGTTGCATTAGATACGTCAAATTTTTTGCATCTCGATGTATCATTATACCCCTAATGATAACACATAACACATAGCAGTCTATAATGTACTCAGTGGCACGAGTTTCGAAGAGTTAGTACTCAAATTGTGCACATCAGTATTAAGTCTTCAGCCATAACTACAGATTAAGTGCTATTTAGAATTACTTACATAAAGCGAGCTGTAAGCATATATTAATAAGAATGCTCAGTCAGCTTATCCTTTACAGGAGAGCACACTGAATTAACAAAAACACTGGCATTATTTGATTAAAATCGAAAACTCGAAAAATAGCTAATTAAAAACACTATAAAAATAGTCTACATACTGCATACACATTCCAATTTCACTCTTCCTAAGCTTCACACTTTCTGCCACAGTACTTCTAGTTCATTGTGCATAATAATAGAATGTGCTGGATCAAGTGCTATTTTATAGGCTGCTGGATAAGGTTTGTTAAATTACAATTGAACAAGTGATTAATGTGATTATTAGTTTGTATATTCCGAATGGACCGCCCAGAAAAACAACTTAAGCACGTGTATAACTTAACTTAAACTCAACAAGCAACTTTCCCTGTGTAAATATTGACTTTTTTTTAACTTAAGTTGCCGACTCTGAATGTAGCATTAAGAAAGAGCATGTGTTAGTGTCTGAATGCAGTATGTGGTGTTAACTGGGAAAAATAAAACAAATGGCGCATGAACAGGATGGTCAATTGTGTAGATTTTAAATTCCCAGGATTTCTCAAACATCTAAAAACAGATTTTGTCTCGCGTTTTAAATAATGAATTCTTAAATAATAAGTATTAACTGAAGAAAGTATTTGTGCTTAATTAAATAAGCATCAACTCAGTGAAACTTTGTATTTGTGCTTAGTAAATAATTAAATTAAAAAGTGTTTTTGTGGAGGTCTTAGATTTAACTAAAACCTATTATTTAGAGATTAACACCAAAGCCAAACAAACAGCAAATATTAATATTGAATTTCTTTAGATTTCTTTATTGAAAATCACAAGCACAAACGTTGCATGTTGTGATTGAAGGTAAGTAGAAAAAAAAGGTCAGCGTGAATAAATGCTCAAGATGCTTACAGATCTCTTTTCTCTCTCCCTCTCTTTTTCTCATACCCTTTATGCGACTTCATTTTTATGTCCCATTTAAAAGCCAAACGCATCAGACAAGTCACTCAAAGTGGGACTCCTGGGACATGCGAGCCCTGGATCTGCCCATCATTAGACACAGTCTTGCACTCACATTACCATGTTCAGGCTCCCATAAAAGTGAAAATCTCTCGGCTTTTAATGTTTCTATCATTTCTAATTTCTAATCGTAACCATTCAAGAATGGAAGAAAGTTTTTTTTTTTTGTAGTTATACAGTTTAAAGAGGCAATATGATCGCCTGATAGTAAAGTCCCATGAATTTGCACAAGACATATTTTATGAAAAGATACAGTGTAAAGGTTTAATATTAGAGCAAGCTCAACTTGAAAATATTGCTGCCTGTTTATTTTTTTTTTTAGCAAATAATTAAGGAATAAAACACAGATATTTAAGTTACAGCTTTACTTATGACTGTTACAAACTCTGACACTGGAGACTCCTTCCATAAATGTTAAATAAACATCTGCTTATAGAAAACTCCACCATATCCATATCAACAACTACAAACTTTTGTTTTTGATGTAGAGTGTCCACCGTACAAGTCCATGTGTAAGCTGTTACTATAGAAACAATAACGAGTGAATTACGGGAAACTTGTAAAAAAAAAAAACCCACCTTCTGGCCAATCAGATTTGAGAATGAACAGCAGTGTGATTTATGGTATGTGGTATGCACTGTGCAAACTTTCTGACACAGTGTTGTGTAGAAAATATATACAAAAGTACAGAGCTCAAAAAAGACATAGCTGCCATCTTGAAGCTGAATCACTTCCTTTGAATCACTGCTAGCGTCAGACTCAGGTAGGAGGCGTGGCCTAAAGTTTTTCAGTGATTCAGATGATAATATAGGTTTTCATTTTATTTGTACAATACTGGTATTTGTTTATGTATAAATGGTGCTAATCAACCAATGTTCTAACATGCAGTTAGCACACTGGAGACTTTTCTTAACAATGTAGCTCCAGTGCAAATCTAAAGAAGAAAACTTGTCAACAATCACGTCTTTGCTGTATGATGTTTCATTTTTGACCAAACTCTTCCCTTAATCCTGATTAGAAATGCAAAATCATTATAAGATCTTTTAATTATTTATTAAACATATAGCTAATGTTTGGCTCTTTCCAATAGATTCTAGCAATGAAGCCCTGTTTTTTTTCTCCCTTGAAAGAAGAAAGTAGTTACTAACTTAATTTTCTACATTTTGTTCTTTTTTACTTTGAGTTCTTTTTCTTGCTTTGACACACAGCCGGTAAATCTGCAGTCTCCTCAGCACGTCCGTGGCAGCAGCTAAATACGACCAAACAAAGGCACAAACAAAGCACCTCTTCTCAATTTTCCAAATGACTTGTCCATTTTATGAGAATACATTTTTTTTCCCTTCTCCTCCATGCCTCGCTTTTTTTCCCCCTCTCAACAAGGCAATCACCTTTCTCATATACATCTGTACAAATTGATTTCCTCTTTACAAGAGAAGATAAAGACCATGGCAACAGAAATACCTGTAAGTGAGGGATAATTACGGAGCGAGACGCCCCCCGTGGAGCCCACTCACCAAGTCCCAACAACATGCATTTAAAACCTCAATAGCGCTCGACAGCCTCTCGCGAATAAGCCCGAGATTTGATTAAAATTATAGTTCTTTTGCTCTTACTTCATCTATTAAGATAAGCATCTTGCTCGGGACATTTTTATATACGTATAAAGATGGGGCTGGTACAATTTAACATTTTCCTCCTGCTGCTCAGCATAAAAGGATCCCTAAGGGCCGCCACTTTCCTCTCACCTGTATAAAGCGCATGGCTCGAGAATGGCAAATGTCTGTTAGGCGCGGCTTTCTCCAGACGTTTGGAGAGAAAATGTCACACCGTTGTTTGCATTTTATCGTCTGTTTTGTGTCAACCGGTTCTGGTTTCTGACAGTCCTTTGGTTTCAGGACAATCCTAGTAGCCCAGGGAACATGTGTGTGTATAGAGGTGTGTATATATGTGTGTGTGTGTGTGTGTGTGTGTGCCTTTATGAATTTCCTGACTCATTGCATTAAATTATAAGGAATGCAAGGCAATATATGTTATAATTCTAATCTATGGCTGCTGTTGAATATGAGGAATAAAGCACTTTGGAACAGTCTGTTATAGGAGAATAACCTGCTTCGGGGTGGTAACAGTAACCCCGCCTCATGCCGGACAGCATCACACCACCCTGCCGTTGATTATTTTCCTATAACAGCATGCCGACGTGTATTAATTTACTACTATCCAAACAAACAAATAGGATATGGCGACGTATTATTTGCAATACGTTCTGTATACACATTTTCCATCATGGCTGCTGTAACATAAGAGAGAACAGAAACTAACTTGTTTCTCGGACATTAAATGTAACTATAAAGGGCTAAAAAGTATGATGTAACTTTTTAAATAAATAAATAATTCCAATCATTAGCAGAGTGTAACGAATTAAAGATGAATAAAACACTTCAGGACATGCTGTCATAGGAAAATGATCAACTATGTGCTGGTAATAGTCAGCTCATCACTCCGCACCAGCGTTGATTCTTTTCCTATAACTGCATGCCACAAAGTGTTTTATTCCTTATATAATCCACAGTGAAACGTTTATACTGCATATACACACTTCTGTCTTGTTATTATAACAACCCGACCGTTCTCAACCAATCAGGATAATCTGTACGAGGATTTCTTTAACTTCGGTGTCTTTTATAGCTAGCTCTAATTATAACACATAACCCTGGTTATTAATGAAGCAAAATAAAATTTTGTTTCAATTGCTTGTGCTTATGCATAATTATGTACAATAATTTTCCAGCTTTCTACCACTTTCTGTCACTAATGTATGCTACACATATGCATAGTTCCTGTGAGACTAAGGGTGCTTTCACATTTCACGCTATTAGTCTTTTTGCCAAGTCCGAATCAGAGTGAAATTGATTTTTTTTATTTGTTTGCTATTTGGTTTGGTTTGGTTTCACACTGCATATGATTAAACGAAACAAAAAACAAGCAAAAAAAAAATCACTGGCTTTGGGGTGTGTATGCATGAAATACCTTTTTATTCCCTGGTCAGAAACCTGGTGATGGAAAAAAAGGTAAACAAACCTTTATCAAGTGTGTGAAGAAAAATTACAAAAAATCACCCAAGCACAGAGGCCATGACTCTGGCGCTAAATAAATGACTTGATAACTACAATGGTGAGTCAAATGTAAACTTTAAATTAAAAATTTTCAAAATTCAAATTAGAATTGAATAGATTTTTTTCCTAGAGGAATCTAGGCACTTGATAAGCTAAACTAAATGGAGATTATATAGGAAAATGATAAAATATTTGACAGCTATTTGTAAAAAAAAAAAAAAAAAAAAAAAAAAAAGGAAAATTAAAAAAAAAAAAGATTTTCATTGGACTTACCCTTGTAATTTTATGAGTCACATTCAGCATTTATTTTATTTATTTATTTATTTTTATTCATCGGTCCAAATCTTCCAAACCCATGGCATTTCCCCAGGCTACTGCTCTGTCCTTTGGCTCAAATCTACAGCCCCCATCCCCAAAAAAAAAAAAAAAAAAAAAAAAACCACCATTT
>CM040463.1:26584789-26638326 GCA_022758105.1 Pangasianodon gigas | reverse complement strand
GCATGGCATTTCTCCAGGCTACTGCTCTGTCCTTTGGCTCAGATCTACAGCTCCCATCTCCAAAAAAAAAAAAAAAAAAAAAAAAACCACCATTTTTGTTTCACTTCCTGCATTTGAGTCGATTCAGAGTCGAGTAATGGATCAAGCCCACCTCGCTCAAACCCTCTCTGATCTGTTGATGGTCCCGAATCACCCATGTGTGTGATTATTGTGTTCTCACATGAAGAACCGCACCGAGGTGGAGAACACACCAGGGTTCCTTTCAAACAGAATAAATAGGAAAGTAAGTTTAAATGTAGTGTCATAATTGGTGCAGGATTTAAACCCGAGACAATTTCAATGCCTGGAGGAATTTTATTCAATTACTTGCTTTACTTCTCCTCACTGTCATCATTTCAAATAAGGAGAGCACACAATGTCTGTGCGTTGACTATATTAGCCAGCTAAATTATTACAATTAAGGTCATCAGTGTCTTACTCGAGTGGTCAAGTGGAATGAAATCAAGGCATTAGGTCCCACCACTTTCAGCTTGGTCTTTCACACACACACACACACACACACTCTTTGCTGAATGAAACCACAATCACTCCTGGCACTTATTAATTAGGCTCAAGATTTCAGAGCATATTCTGCATGTATCTCCAGCCAGGCACGTAGGCGTCAGAAAGAGGGAGAGAAAAGTTCCGTCACACGCAATAATACAGCAGCCAGCGAATGTCAGGCGCAATTACTCACCTTTAAAGAGGCCAAACAATTCAGGCCTGCTGTGAAGACTCATAGCCCAAGGGTTGTGGCGATAGTGGACAGCCAAACCGCCAGAGCTACACGATGATCATCAATCTGTGGAACTCAAACCGACGGGAGTCATGGCTGGAAATGCATGCTGGGAAAATGCTGGGGATCCTGATGTTGGACATGAGTCAGGGCTGACCACTGTAGCATGCCTGTATTGTGATTTCCAAAAAAAAAAAAAAGTTTATCAATGGCTGAGGTTAAATAGTAGGCACATCAATAAAAAGAAGGTGAGATACAACTTTTAACGCCACAGTGCTGCTGACGTCTCGATTCTGATTGGTCGGAAGGTGTTGATTGATTTTCCCTGACAGTAATGCAGCTGCAAATCACATTTATATTAACACACTCATTCTACTACCTTATGGTTTTTATAGTAGTTGATATTGTAAAATTTTCTGTAAGTACAAAAACTTCACATTTTTGGAAGGAGTCTCCAGTGTCAGTGCATCAGAGGTCATGCTTTAACTTTTTCAGACACGACACAGAGCACTTTCTAGTTTCTCTGAAACTTTTCAAGCTGTTTTTTTTTTTTGTCTTATTCACTTCAGGAGAAAGCAAAAAGAAGTGAAGCCAGTGAAGGAACAGCTGTTTATAGCTGTTATGACATAAGTGAGAACAGGAACTAAGTTGATTCGTGGACGTTCCACAACATTAAATGTAACAATAAATGGATAAAAAGTACAATATCATTCTTTAATGTATTAAAACTGTAATGGTTGTGGTATACAAGCAGTAAAACGCTTCTGGATGTGCTGTTGAGCTGCATCACAGCACCGCAACGTTGATTATTTTTCTATAACAGCATGTCCTGAAGTGTTTTATTCCTTATATATTACTTCCCAACTCTGATTGTAGATATAATAGTGGACAATATTGGACAATACTTTGCTTTTACTACAAAAAAGAAAGATATGACATGGAGTCTTTAATAACGACACACAATGTCGGTATAAAAATGAAGCTTTTTGTTATTATTTTGCATACTTTTTAAAACCCATTATTGAGCTGTACTACTTTCTATATTCTTTATATTCTGTTCTTTTTGAATGATTTTATCCATTTGCAGATTTTTTTTTAAATTTCCTTTGATATCTTTTCACTCCACCTGAGGGACTCTGCAAAAGAAGAAGGAAGTTCTCGTATACAGGTTTTCTTTGCATTCAGACCGAGTGTGATTCCTCCAGAGATGGAGAAAAACACGCCGATAACGTGCAACGTTAAAGCCTTGATCAAAACCACCACCATGGAGGAGGATGCTGAAGAGGAAACAACAGTGAATAAGGTGATTAGCAGTGCAGTCTCAATACACAAAGAAAGTAGAACTCCCAGTTGTTTTTGTGTGTTTGTGTGTGTGTGTGTGTGTGTTTAGAAGTCAGGGCTGTTGTCTTTGTTTGCACGTCAAACTTTCGATGATGCGACAGAGAAACGGGGCTACATACGCATACACGGATTCCAGAGAGCAAGGATGACTAATATTCTCCCACCATGGAGCAGAACCATCATTCTCCCTGGCAGAGCCCAAAGGAAAGCCATGGCTGCGTCCTAATGAGCTGTTCAGAGATGCGGCTGCCTAATGGAACGTCGTAAAAGATCCCCTCGGCTGCCCCAGAGCCCTCTACCTGAGGAGACAAAGGACACGGAGTGTACCAGGGGGAAGAGGCGAATTGGAGATAATCTGCGTCATTCATATTACGCATCCTGACACAAATGATCAGATAATTCACATCCGAAGTGAATTAACATCTGTTGTTTGAATGGGGCTAATGTCTAGCAATTCATCAATTTCACAGGCTTAGATTGCTGACCAGAGTTTCACACGATGTTCCCAGGCTTGGACTGTTGTTGGAGCTGGAGAAAAGGGAGACCTGCAACAAAAAAAAGTTATAAGTTAAATTGGAATACGTTTATAGATATCAAATCCTGCACTCTTTTTGTGTCCTGCTGAAATCAAACCCTTAAAAATGCTGCTTAAAGAAACCATTTGACCAAAAATAAAAACCTCATGTGTATTCTAGAAAAGAAGAGAAGAGAAGTCACACACTCGACTTTGTGGAGTTTTTCCGACTTGATTTTGTGCTTTCTGACACCTCATGACACACTGATATCTTTAAACATGGATGTCACAAGCTAAAAAAAAAACAGTCGGCGGCCATCTTGAAGCTAGTTGTAGAATCATTTGCTGTGCCTAACTGCATACTATGTATACTTTGTGATAATTGTGATTAGTGTGTTCACAGTGATCATTTAAACAAGCTCTCTTGCACTACTAATACTGTAAAGTACTAGAACGTGGAAAAGTGTGGAAAAACTGGTGACGCAATGACATGACGTAACACATGATGACATTTTAAAATGGTTGTGCGGGATTTGACATGTCAGTACTCTATAGTTTAATAACTATAGTGAATTATACACTATTTAAGAAGCAGCTGCTCAGTACATAGTTTTGAATTATGCTGCAACAGCATCAGTCAAATACTGTAGAAGGTGTGGCCTAAAAATCTGTATCAATGAATTTTATTGTAGACGTGAAATCAGACTTTTAAAAAAATAATAAGGACTCTGCAGTTCTCCTTACAAATTACATTAGACACACAAACCTCATAGCTCAAGTGCAAAACTAAATCAGCGAACATCGAAGATGCCACCAAACACTGACGATTTTTAGGGATAAAAGTGACATTGTGACATTTTTTTTGTCTAAAATATTTCTTTAAGCCTTAAGGACAATGCAAAACCAAATTTCCAATGCAGTTATTCCCTCAGTGTGATGTATATTTACAGTGTATTTGAAAGAAATGACTATTTAGGTGGGCAGGACTTTGGTTTTATCCGTGAGGATTTGATTGGTTGGGTATATAGTGGGCGTTCCAAAACAAACATGGACACACTATCTTATAGTCGATTGTTGAGGACTATTCTCCTCCCACAACACTACTTAATAATCCGAATGCAGAATGCAGGAGGTGAAGATTGAAGAAAAAGACGAAACTTTGATCCCAGGAAGGATGATGAACAGTGAATGGCATGTCCGATGTTTGTATTCATGCTCACAAACATTTCAAGCAACTTTGGAATTACTGGGAGGTTAAATGTGACATAAATTGATTGGATAGTCAATTTTTGGGGTTCTTACTGTTGTGAAGGAATTTTGAAAAGCGTTGAGGTGGGAACACATCAATGCGATGACAGACAAAGAATAATGAATTACAGATGAATTGTGCACAGTCTGATCAAGGACGTGAGCTAACAAGAAAAATAAAACTTTTCATTCCAGGTTGTGTTTAAAACACGTTTGATTCAGGATTAGCAAAGTGAATACACACAGTATGATGTTTTTTATACATTATTTTGAACACGCATGACTTCCTACAGATCCTGGAATGCTTTCAGCACTCACCACTTACAGTGTGATACAGTATAGTACTGCATACAGTGTGTGTGTGTGTGTGTGTGTGTGTGTGTGTGTGTGTGTGGTAAGTGAACTGGATGAATACAGTGAGATGGATGAATGGGACCCGGGACACAAAAATCAGAAAGACACACATTTTATAATCTGTTGATTCATCTAACACAGCACACATCTTGTATCTTGAAATCATCTATATTTCCCTCAAACCATGATTGCAAATTTTTACTGATCCTCAAGATCTCCCTGCATCACACACACACACACATACACACACACAATATTGAGTCTGTTATGTGTCATGTGTCTTCCAACACTATCAACTATCAATGATGTACATAATTAATAAACATGTGACACCCTCCTGTATTGGATCAGAGTTTGAATCTGTGTAGTTGTCAAACATTGTCAAATTTTCTGTCTGCAATAAATCTTTAAAAATGCAACCACTCGAAAATGAAACCAATTTGTTTCACACTATTGATTTTAGATAATTATTTCTCTCTGTAGTTCATGATATGTAGCCTTGTGTGTGTGTGGGTGTGTGAACTGGAAGATTACAGAAAGTAAAAATACTAGGTAGGTGATGATACACAACAAAATGGAGGATGGCCATTATGACTCAGGAATAGGACACTATATTATTGGGATAAATATGTAAGGAATAACACACTTGAGGGTGTGCTGCTCACGGGAAATAATCAACGATGGTATGGTGTGATGAAGCGGAGTTACTGTTATCCCTCTGAAGCTGATCGTTTTCCTATAACAGGACGTCCTGAAGTGATTTATTTCTAGGGCAGTTTGCTAACTATAACTTTTTTTTTAATTGAACCACAACATGTCATACTTTTTATCCATTTATTGTTGCGCTTAATGTTGATGAAGAGTACATGATGAAAGAAGGAACTTATCACCGATGTGACACAGTTTATTATGAATTCTTAAACTGTTCATTTGCACTAAGCAAAATGAGACCAAAACTATATTTACATTGATTACTATTTATTTTAAACATTATTATTGTTTACAGTGTTTGTTCTGGATAGTCGTCAGACTACAGTGTGTGTGTGGGTGTGAACTTGATAAATCCAGAAAGGAAATAAAATCCTAGGTGGGTGAGGACAGATGAAAAAAAAAGTCTTATGAAAAAAAAAAACCCTAGTGCAATTAAATCAAGCTTAATTCTATTTTGATAATTGCCGGCGTTTGCGGCCCGGGCTCGCCGTCGGGGATGTTGTGACTTGTGTACGAGACTGACAATGAAGTCGGCAACAACAGCTGCTCGGCGGCGGCTAGCTCATGTAGCTCACCGCTCAAGTCTTGTCAGTCACATTTCCCCTAATTAACTAACATCTGCTTTCCATTTTCGGTTACACTGCATCGCCAGCTTGTCTCATCTGAATTTGTGACTCCTGACCTCCCCCGAGGAAGGCGCTACTGTCAGAAGAAGCCCACCGAATCCAACCGAGTGCCACGGGGAAAAAAAAGAAAAAGGGGGCTTCCTTGAAAGCAGAAATAGCCCGTGATTGAACGGGAGAAGAGCTGTCGCTCGTGTCAGTGAACCTCAGACACACGTTCAGCACTCGAGACGGGAGGAAACGGCAGAGACAGAGAGCGAGAGAGCGAAAGAGCGAGAGAGAGAGAGACTGGCACTCCATTCGGGTCCTCACTTTAACCATCCTCCTGTGACTTTCATTTTTTTGGGGTAAACCCCCACCCACAAAGGACTAAAATACCCAACATTGTACACTGTCAGTCCCTTGGGCTCGGTTTATTCCCAATTTTATCTCAGCAGTGTGTGTGTGTGTGTGTGTGTGTATGTATGTGTTTGCCTGTGTGTGCAGTATGCATACAGAATGAGAGGGAATAAATAATACTGGTTCCCGCATTATACTCGTGCATCAAAAACACCTGAAATAGCACTTAAAAATGAATCAAGAGTCATAAAAGTGAATCAAAATAATTGAACAAGCACCAGAGTGTTGGTCAAAGTGTTCTGAAAGATTGAAAGATAGATAGATAGATAGATTTAATATATTGAAATATTAAAAGTCAGTTGCATATAACGGTTGCATTCTTAAACAATTAATTATAATATTAAGTAACTAAATTATTATAACTATTATTACAAATTATAACTATATAATAAATAATTAATTACAAACAGAAATTTATAATATATATTAAAATATAATATAATATATATATATATATATATATATATATTCAGTCAGAGAGTAAACAGTGATTAAAAATGCATGGCATTTATTATTATTTTTTTTTAATCTTTTTTTTTTTATAGCAATGGTTTTATGGATGCACAACGTTAATTACCAGTGTCATACTTTCTTAAAATGTCCTCTTGCTCTGTAAACTATCTGCAATTTACTCTTATATGTAACATGATATAGTAAAATCTCTCAATCGATTTGCTGATACTCACATGATACACTGAAAATGCCATTGTGGATTTTTTTTCTACATTTTTTTACATTACAGAATGACAATGTGATGAGTGAGTACAGTACAAATATAAGAATCAAGGTTTCCGTTACATTACTGTTGAACGTGATCATTTTTCAGTCAGTAATTATTCTGTATGTACTCAAGAACGCGACTGTGCTTCAATTTAATTTTAATATTTTATGTTAAGTATCCATGTCTGCTCTATCATTTTTTTTTTTTTTAACTACCAAGAAACGCTGCTATAACAGATTACCTGGCTTAACATATGTATATTACTGGATATTATATTATATTATACTGTATACACTATAGACTTAATTCTCTGCCATATTTATCCTATGATTTGTTAGAAATGGAGTGAATCTCCCAGGTTTTGAAAACGAAGGGCAAATGATTACATTAAAAAAAAATCATTAACAGATGGGCCTGCCTAAAAATATATATATGATTTTCTACAAATGACTGCATTCCTCAGCCCTTTGGTGTGAAAAGTAGATTCAAGAACACTTTTAAATAATTTGTTCAATTTGTTCCACAGCCAAAGAAAAGCGGCTTGGTGGAAATTCAGATTCATTAAAACTTAATTAATATGCATCATTATGTAAATGAGGTTGCAGTTAATGAGTTCTTAAAAGAAGCCTCCCTTAATTAGTTCACTTTTAATGGCATCATCATTTATCTTTTTTCTTTGAAGCAGAATGACGCGAGGAACTAGCCTCTCCCGAAAGTGCTAAAATTTTCCATTTTTTAATTATTCTTATTTCCTTAATTTTTATATGATTAAGAATGCATTTAGAGAACTAAGTAAATGAGGGGGGGGAGAGAACCCTCACACGCTTGCAGACTCGCCTCTTTCCATTAAAACAGTCTCACTGGATGGTGGAGCGAGTGGAAAGTTAAAGGGAAAGTGTCCTCCTGCTAAACAATCAGGAGACTCTCACAATTATCTCTTCAGCATCTCGGAGTAGCTTCGGTGCAGCTAAATCGGAGCGCGCACTTAATTGCTCCCTCCATTTGGGCCGAGCGTATAGGTTCCTGCAGTTCATTACTGTTTATGGAGCTTTAGATTCCCAGCCCGGGTTTATGTAAAGACGAGAAAATGTCTTCAACGCTCCCTCGCTCGCTTACTCCTTGTTTCCTTTTTAAATTATTACGGATATTTGCATCATGCAAGCTTTACACTAGTGGGCGTGCTGTTATAGGAAAATAGTCAACAAAAGTGCGGTGTGGTGTGACTTTATTTCTACAGCGATTTGTCAACAATTACAATTTTATTCATTAAAGCACAACACGTAATTTTTTTTTAAAATCATTTATAGTTACATTTAATGTTATGGAGCGTCTGCAAAACAAGTTACATTGTAGCAGTGGGAAACAGTCTTTCTTTCACCAGCCTCTCTTTCTGAAGTTGATAAGAGCTTGTCATGTTACAAGAGAAACCTCAAATCATAATCTCTGCCGTCCTGAAGACTTTCGGAAAACTTAAAGTTACAGCTTTACCTCTGACTGTTACACTGACACTGGAGACTCCTTCCTTTGCTAAATAAGTTTAAGGGCTTGACAGTGGCTCTCTGCAGATCATGGGATTTAAATGTACTTTCTTAGAATCTCTTTGAACCTTCCAGTCAAAAATCTGGACATTTCTCAGATTTTTATTTGAGATATATACTGTATATGATAATAATGTTAATAATATATATGTTAGAATAATAATAATAATACCACTACTAATAATAACTTTTATTTATTTGTTTGTTTTTCATTTAATGTTTTTTCCCTTGTACATTTGCTGTAGAATTATCATTGATATAAAAAGGGTAAGAAGTGATCATAAGGATATATGTTACTGAATTTGTTTTTGTTGATGCTATATTTAAAGCAATACACATGACATTCAGCCAATCAGTGTCTCTGCTGAGAATATAGTCACATGACAAAGCTGAATGTTCACGGGTCTCCCCAGAGGCGCATGGCAGCGTGGTGGCTACTTGCCTAAGAATATGCTGTAAACATTTCTATTTATGATTCTGGCTGTAGGCAAAATGACATATGTGCACGACGGAGCCATTCGAAGCATTATAGTTTCTTTTATCAGGGAAAAAGAAACACAGAAACCACCACCTTAATGCAAACAGAATAAATACTAAAGAATTGTTTCCATTTTAACTGAAATAAAAAGTTAAAGTGAAATATTTGTTTTGGCATTGATATTTTCCGAATTGCCATGAGTAGATAACAGATATTAGTGGTTGTGCAATTGTTAGAAATTTAATGTAACAATGAATTCAATAAGCAAGAGATACACACAACCATTTACAATGTGTACTAAGTGTAAAAGTGACTCATAATGTCAATCAACCATCAGAGATCATGGACTAGTCAGCTAGAGAGGGTACATATAACAGTGATTTAAAAAAAAAAAAAAAAAAAGTATATATGTGGGAGGAAGTCTTGAGAATATACCTCCATACAGTACCTGAGTACAAGTATTTTTAAAGTTTTTTTGGATAGCGAAGGGGTTTTACTTGGAATCATCTCAGTCCTCTACATATCACTTTGAAGTGAAGTCACTTCGACCTCTATGTTAGTTTTTTTTCTTGCTTGACCCCATCTTGTGACCTGATTGGTTAAAAAAAAAGTGCTTGATGACACTTGGTGCTTTTCTGAGAAGTTTCACTTCTTCAGTTTTGGGAACTCGGCTCAAGTAGCAGCACTTTTTATCCCATTTCTTAAAATGACAAATAAAACGTACGGTAGCGGTTGAGAAAAAAAAAAAGTGTGAAAGCACCTTAATGGGGATTTACCCATTGGGGAATCCCTGTTCAACACAGAATTCTTTACAGTTCCCACAAAACAAAGAACTCTGTTTGGATGATACATAGATTGCTTTAGTAGTAACTAACAAACTATCAGCTCCGTGTACGCTTTCTTAATGAGACGTCACAAACAATTCTGTGTTAAAATTTGTTGTATAGGAATGGAATATGAATACATGAATATTTCTTGTTCAGGCATGCTCTAATAACCAGCAAGCTCTTATGAGCTACTGTACCTGTCCATTTCAGCCTCTGTCTCTTATGCTGCTTGATGAATACTCAATTTAAATTCAGGACTTGTAGATACTCTTGTATTTTTCTTGCTTCTGTAAATGGAAAGACCATACGTTTTTTCTGTCAGTAATATGTGTACACAAGTAAAACGTGATATCATGTGAACCATATGTGCTCACATTTGAAAAATTATACATGTGAGAAAATTACCTGAATTTATCAGAAAGGATGAAACCACATGACCTGCATGTGGAATATTAACGTGAAAATAAATGACTCGTGAAAAATCGCATGTGAAAATGAATCATGGGTAAAAAAAAAAAAAAAAAAGCACATGTGAAATTTAAAACATGCACTACATGTGAAAATAAACAAATTACAAGTACAATGTGCACATGTACATGAAACTAATTTAATCGTGCATGAAAATCATGTGAAAAATGAATCGTGTAAAAATCACGTAAAAATAACGAGTCAAGTGTAAAAATCTGAAAAATGAATTGTGTAAAAAAAAAATCACACGTTAAAACAAATGTCGTGTAAAAATTGTGTGAAAATAAATAAATCTTGTAGACAAATTACATGTGAAAATAAGAGTCATGTGAAAAAAATCACATGTGAAAATAAATGTGTTATGTAAAAATAAAGAATTGGGTGTAAAGATCACATGGAAATAAATAAATCACTTGACAATAAACAAATCATGTATTAAAATCACTTGTGAAAAACGAATTGTGTAAAAAAAAATCACATGTTAAAATAAATGCCATTTAATTCCAAAAATCATGAAAATAAATAAATCATGTAGAAAAAATCACATGCAAAAATAAATGTATTATGTAAAAATAAAGAACTGGGTGTAAAAATCGCATGTGAAAATAAATCATATGAACATAAAGAAACTATGTATTAAAATCACGTGAAAAATGAAATATGTGTAAAAAATGATAATCATGTATTAAAAAATCACATGTTAAAAGGAAAAGAAGCATGTATAAAAATCACATGTGAAAATAAACTAATTAGGTGTAGAAATCACATGCAATTAAAACAAAATAAATGAATAACCATAAATGCAAAATCACATATGACAATAAAAGTGCATGCACTAGATGTGGCTTTAAAACCACATGTAGTACATCACATGTGCATCATGAAGTCCGTGTGACTTTTCTGTAAGGGTTCTACAACTGATTACACCATTGTCCTGAAAATATTGAGCCTCAAAACATGTATACGTGCTGTCTACACACCGAGTAGCCAGTTTATTAGTTATTACATCATTAAACCTAATAAACTACTTGCGCCGTATATATATATGCACATGCAAATGTGCATCAGCAAATGTGTTTGTGTAATTGCATACAAAATTTGTTGACGCAAGTCCGCTGTCACTCTTAACTCATCACCACTGGCATTTGATCATACAGTATTTATATTTATATTTATATAAAGAATAGTGTCTGGTTTTTTTTTTTTTTCCAGAGCTCAGCATTCAGCATTCATTAAATTGAATATAAAATATAACATAAAATAATATATATATTTATATTATTTCCTCATGGCATTCCTTTACATTGCTATTGGAACTGTGAAGGTGGAGGTGGTGTTATTACTGTTTACTGATGTGTTTTTGTATTTGTGGACCATGATTTTGCTACTCGTCCTTCATCACTGTCAGCCCGTGAACATCTGGACTCATGATGAACCACCTACCATCTCTCAGAATGTGTGTTTGTGTGTGTGTGTGTGTGTGTGTTGGGGTGTTGGGGGGTTGGGGGGGGGGGGGGGGGGGGGGGGGGGGGGGGGGGTGCGTTATGGGGTGGCTGGGGGGCAGAAAAGAACTATGAAACTACTCTGAATATTAATGACTTAACACCTGTATGTCATTTGATTGCAAGTCCTGAGAGATTGTCAGCTAGGATTTCATTTAATGACCACCTTCATCATCTTTAAACACTCTTTATGTGTCTTTAAGCCGGGTTTCTGCCTTATTTAATTAATATTAGGATTTGACACAAGATCACATTTGATGTTTGGGCCTCACACACTAACCATACCACAAGCTAAAGTATGATGACCATTTGAGCCCATATAGAAATATTTATGAGCTGATATGCATCCCTCAAATGTAGTTTGCTCAAAAACATCCTGTAACATTGTCTTATTATGGCTAACTAGATAGCATTAGTGAGAAATAGCTGTAAACTTTTATGAAATGACAGGATTAAGAAATCCTGTCAGGTTAGCTTATGCTAGCTAGCTGCCTAACATTGTCAGTGGAGAATATAAACATTTATGAATATTACTTAAAAAATTTTCCCAGAAATCCTGTCAGATTAGCTTAGCATCCTGTAACACTATCCTACTGTATAAAACTGGCTAGGATTAGCAGTGAATATAAACCTTTATGAATATAGCTTAAAAATCCTCTCAGACATCCTGTCACGTTTGCTTATGCTAGCTTGATGTCATGTTATTGTTGAAAATGATATACATTTAAAAATGTGACTTTAATATCCTCTCAGAAATCCAGTCAGGTTAGCTGGTGTTAGCTAGGTAGCTAGCATTTATAAGTACAAATAAAATGCCATAAAAGTTCTGACAGATTAGCTCATGCCACGTAGTTGGCTTGCATTATAAACACTTATAAGTAAATAGCTCATGCTCAGAAGTAGCTTCATTAGGTAGTTTTTTTTTTCTTCTAAAACATCCTGTAACATTATCTTATAGTTGCACTGGTAGCATTAGCAGTGAAGATTAGTGATATTCAACTATGAATATGACTTTGAAATCCTCTCAGAAGTCCTGTCAGGTTAGCTTAGCAGCTTGTAACATTAGCTTATTTTTGCTAACTAGTAAGCATTAGGAGTGAATATTAGCTATAAACGTTTATGAATAAAACTTAAAATCTTGTCAGAAATCCTGTCAGGTTAGCAGGTGTTAGCCAGGTAGCTAGCATTAGCAATGAAGACTATGAACATTTAAGAGTACAATGAAAAAAATTGTGGAAATTCTGTCAGATTAGTACGTGTTATATAGCTGGCTAGCATTATAAACATTTTTATGAGTAGGAGTAATATATATATATATACATTTATTTATTTATTTATTTATTTTTTTCACTTTCTGGATGCTTTCTGGATACTATCCTACAGTATAGATGTGTATGTGTGGGATTAGTCAAGTCTACTTGACTTTTTAACTTGATATTTTATTTATTTATGACTTTAATGTGATTTTTAGCTTTCTCAAAATATTAAACCATAACTGCAGGCGATATTCCAAACAAGACAGGATTTCTGAAGCTAAATAATGCTCCAAATATTTGCCTGTTTTGCAGTCTGTCTATTCTATATGCAGTTTTGCTTCACGTACACAGATGGCGGTTAAAACTGGAAAACTGAAATCACTTATTTTCCAAACAGAGGCTTGCATTTACTGCACACTGTTTCTGATAGATGTGGCCGTGAAGCCGAGCGTGCATCAGGGAAAGTATTATTGGAAAAAGCTGGCACAGGAGAGCCGAAGGTAGGAGACTTGCTTTTATTTTTATCTTGTTTTTGCGGCGCGGAGAGAAAGCTGACAGATTGAAGTATTTGGTGGGCGTCTGCATTACGCACTCGGTGACCTGTGTGTCATTAACACATGCACAGCATCACGCCTCATATAACACACAAAACCCAATGCCAAACTGCGCACAGCTTAAAATGTCCACACAGATCTGTGGAAATAAGTCCAAAGGCTCAGATTGAGACTTTTTATTTTCTCTAATTACAGATCAAAATACCTGTAAAAGATTACTAGATTACTGATCTCGGCTTGTAAATCTTTTAGTCCTTCTTTAACTTTCTCTTTATCTCTCTTTCACACACACACACACACACACACACACACTTGTCTTACCTTGTGAGGACCCCCTTCTGACAATTATTAATGCAGCTTATTATTGTTGTACTACACCTAAATCTCACCTTAACCTGAGTTACAAAAAGGAAACATTTTGACTGTTTTATTATTTTTTTTAATAAAATCTGCAGTTTGTGTAAAAAAAAAAAAGGAGTTTTCCCCATGGGAACCAGCCAAATGTCCCCACAAAGTCTAAACTGACAGATATTCCTATCCTTGGGGGACAAGATACAAAAAGCTGTAGATATAAAAAGTTCTTTTTTTACAAGCTACAAACAATGTAATGGTGCTTTCACACTTGCCGGGCTTTTTTGCCTTTTGGGCTGATATGATAAACAAAACATCTAACGTGACGTGCAAACAAACTATAACAACACTCTTCTCTCACCAGTCCTAGCTAGTTTAGCTAAACATTGCAATGTTGGAATATTGGAAATGAAATATTTTCATATTAACATGTCAGAAATCTCCTCATAATCACTCACTAACAATCACTTCATGGCACTTCGTTCTCTGTGTTTGTTTTTCTGGCTTGACCACTAAATTGCGGCCGGATTGGTCAGGATGTTTAAAAAAAAAAAAAAAAAAAAAGCGTGTGACGTTACTGGAATGTTAAACTTTTTTCTACTTTGGAAACTCCATGATAACCAGCTCTTTCTGAAAACTAGACAAACCATATTGACCACTTCTGAGTCCATATTTTCTTTTTCATGATGTTTTAAAGATAAATTTGTGCACATCAATAAAGCTGAGTGCTGATTTGTTGGCAACATTTTTTCAGAAGTGACAAGAAACGGAATTGACATTTGATTTTAGGTTCGATGTTCACGCAGTATGAACACCTACGTCATGAGCACTCGTGATTTCCGGCAGCGTAAGCAATGCAACTGGGAATAGAATAATCATTCAAAAATTTCTGAAATCATAAACTGTCCATTTGTACAAATCTATATAACTGGTCTTTTTCCATGCACGTCAGTTTAAGAAGTTCGGTGACAGAAAATGGGAGGAAAAAACTCACAACCATTCCATTAGGCAAGAAATTGATTTTTTATCAGAAAACAGCCTACATGACAATATTCCTGGTAATAGTAGTAATTAGATTCATTAGATATTCTATTTAAGATTCAGCTACAGAAAGGATGTGGCTCCTTGTTTTTTTTTTTTTAAATGTAAAGGCTGATGATGCTGGATGCAAATCCGTAAACTCAGTGTGTCCTTTATTGAGGGCAAACAATAATCGTCGTCATAATCAATAGCGAGAGTCAATAAACACGAAGGGAACTTCACAGTAGGACTATTCAAAATCAGACAAAAAGACAGGCACAAGTCAAATACTGGATACACATGGGAAAGAAAATAAGGCTTAGAAATGCACAAGTAAAAGACAAAGGAAGACAAAGTGTATAAAAAGGCAAACTATTCAAAAGGTAAACTAAGAACAGGTGCACACATTAGGAAACAGACCAATGACAGGATAGGGGCATGGGACAAGGGGGCAAGGGGATGTGTGTCATGCACTGAAAGGGAATTCATGAAAAAAAGTGTTACATTTGAGCCCTGTATTTGAAGGAAGACTAAAGTATTGGCACCTTTGGCTGGGTTTGGATCTAGCACCGCCATTAAAACGGACATATTTTAACAATTTTAATAATATAACACTTTTTTTAAACCTCCAAAGAAATTCCTTACAGGGAAGACTATGAGATGGAAAACAGGATATGGATAATTCAGCATCCAGATGAGGAAACCAAACTGGCCCGAGTTTCCTACAGCGTGAAGATCATTGTTAAATGGTAGCGCAAACATCACAATGAACACTGTCTTTCTCAGTTAAGATGATGTTAACTTTGCAATGCTTTTGGGAAACTCATTCCACACTGTCCAGTGGAAAAGTGGGATTAAAGAGCCTTTCATAGATTTATAGTTATTTAACTGAACTGCTTTATCATGTGAACTTTGTTTAATATTTTAATCTTTCTTTTTTAATATACTCCATTTTGAGATTTTGGACTCTAAATGGAAAGCTTTAGATAAATGACACCGACAGGAGCAACGAGTGCAACTCATCACGTGAGAATCAGAGAAATCCCAGACATGCTGTTCATCCCGAGAAAAAACGATTTTACTTTATTAATTGATGGTATGTGGACAGTTAATCAGAAGTATAGTGTCATTCTGCCTTTATAAACACCCATTTGGGGAAATAAATTGCTTTTGACATCAAACACAGTTTCAGATTCGACTGTCACTAAACGATTCCTGAGTTGTTGTTTTTTTTTTTTTTGGTGAGATGATGATCAGTGATGCATGGTACAAAAATCTTTGCATCAATAATTATTTATGCATGATTGAATCTACAGTTCTTATGGACTGTGATAGTCATGAATAAGAATGTATGGCAAAAAATATTGAGTTTAATAAAAGATAGACTAATGTAAGAGGAAATAATGACCAGTAATTTGTAATTTTTTCCCCCACACACTTATACAGCTAGTACATACACACACACAAAAAAAAGGGTTCTTCAAGGTTCTTTAAGGGTTCATTGGATAATTATCTTCAAAAAGGTTACCTTCTGATGTTGTTGTAAGGTTCTACATAGAACCTTAAAGGGTTCCACCAGAGAGACAACCAAAGAACTAATCTAGATATAGATAAATTACATTTTACAAAAGAATATTAATTGAATAAATTACTGTTTAATATTGAATGACTTTTCCATTTCATCTTGCAAAATGTGTGGAGAATAATATAACTCCCCCTCCCCTCCTGATTAATATTATGGTATATGCTAGTAAATATATTAATATTTATAACTTTCAAAATACACAATATTGACTTTCAAATAAATACCAGAAACGGTCGTGATTGTTTTGTTATTCAGAAGTGAATTAGAAAATCAATCCCCAAAGAAAATTAGCAGCTCACTTTAAGAAATCCACGTGATAAATTATTTAAAACACCTGGGACTTTGATACAGTATTGAATCAGAGCAAACAAAGCCCATGCTGAAGTGTGTGTTATTTGTTTGCATCAGTACATACACACGCACGCACACAGAGTGAGAGAAACTGAGAGCGAGAGAGAGAGAGAGAGATGTTTGATGCTAAATACAGGCAGAGACAATAAGAATCTCCCAACTGCTTATGTGAGAATAATTTGGAACTTTTATGTCGAGCACACACTGTTCTTCACATCCGGCCCTCATTTGGCTTTGTTTACAGGACGGTAATTTCTACGCCATTCCCTCCACAGTGGACTCGTCTTTCCCCTCATTCATATAGAACTCTCACTGTGTTTTCATTTCCTACTTCTCAGATGAGTTTCTCCTGCTCTCGATTCCCCTCGGTGAGAGTTTAGCACATAGGTAGAGTAAATAAAATGTAAAAGCAAAAATGTCAGGATGTATTTATGATATATTCCTGCTGAAAATCAGATAGAGGCGTATTCATTTGGAGCCGTACGTAACGTATTCATATTTCAGTTTGTCAAATTTAATCAAATTTACGACGTGTTCAAATTTAAGACACTGTAATATTCAGTTATATTCGGCCTAACTTAAATGCCTTCACTGTAAGTCAGTGTTGTTTTTATCCTAATATTACAGACCGAAACCCATTCAAGGGTGCCAATACTTTAACCTTAAATCTCTACCACAAACAGAGTAGAGAAGTTTGGACATGAACATTGTCACAGACATACATACATACATAAATAAATAAATAAATAAATAAATAAATAAATAAATATGACAGCTGGCCCTGAAATATATTCGCATATAATTCGCATATTAACACCATATTAAAACCATATTAATTCTATACACTATAAATATATACAGCATTTAGTTCCTTTAAAATGCCAGCAGTGTAAAGCAATCATACTGTATTCTGAGCTGCATATGAATTTCATCTTGTCTATCAATCTGAGGGAAGAATCTTTACACAGTTATCGACCAGAAGAAGATTAAAATGTAATTAAAAATCTATTTTAATGATCCGTCTCGAAAAGGCACTGAAACGCCGCTCTCTTTTGTCTATCTCATCCTGGGCGATATTATTCCATCTTAATGCCATGTTAATCGACTATTCAGTATTGTAAACATACTTTTATACATTTAATACATAAAATTATTAAATTAATTAAAAACTGCTAAATCAGTATGAAACATTTTGAAATGTCATTCAAAAATCTATTTTAATGATTGTTCTCGTAAATAAAGTGAATATGTTCTTGTGTCCTGTGATACCCTGGTAATAACATATTAATATCATATTAATATCATTTACAATAAACACTATGCAGTATTTAGCTGCATGTAAGAAAGTGCTTTAAAACAGCATCAGTGTAAAGGTACAAAATCTTCTTTGAGGTTCGTTACAGTGTTTATGGCGTTAGACGTTATTACGTGAAGATATAAACATGCCCAAGAAGCCGTGACCTCTTTCCTGCCATCCTCTGACACCAAACAAAGTCTGAGCGTAAGTGTTTGTGTGTTTTGTCTCAAACTGTGCAGCCTGTGCACGAATATCTGTGTCACCACCACACACACGGACGAGATAACGATCAGCGCGAAAAGATGCGAGCATCCTCCCCGAAGCAGGAAGTGGAGAAGCTCGTTCTATAAATACCGTGGCATGGCAGGTAAAGCTTCGGTCGCTTTCTCACCCACTCGTCCCCAGCCGGAGCTGAAGGAGTGAGAGAGGAGGCGAGTGTGGGAGAGGAAAGGAGGAAGAGTGTGTGAGGAGGATGCTGCAGGTGGCTACACCACACACATACACACACACACACACACACGCACACGCACACACGCAGCCAAGCAGACGGAGGCGGACGAACGAGTGTAGGCAACCCAGATCGCCCGGCAGGAAACAGCAGAGGAAGCCACGGAGCAGGCCGCAGAGCACAAGCTCTCACTCTCACTCTCTACACACACTCACACATACACACACTCATACACACAGACACACACACGCCTTAGAAGTCACATCACACCGTCTGACAACACTGTCCCAATTAGACCGGCCCATAAACAAGGGGGAAGTGGGGTCTCTCTAGGGAACGACCTCCTCCTCTTCCCTCTCCTCTTCCTCCGTTCTTCCCTGCATCCTCACACAAACGTGCCAGAGACTGCAGAATATCGCTGGATATCAAGCACTCCAAAGCACCAAAAGCTCTCTCTGTTAAGCGGGAGGTGTCACTCGCGAAAGGACGGCTCCCTGCTGAATACACTCCGCTTGGAAAACTTTACTCAGCGCGCCTCCTCCCACCGTGAGCTTTAGCACCTCAAGAAAAGGTCTTAAAAAAGATTTTCAGTAACACTTTCTATGAAACCCATAAGTATAATAACCTTTAACATTTAGGACATGTTAGAAGGCATTTAATATAACATATAGTTATAATTTTTTATAATTACTTAGCAGAGTTCATTATAAATAGCGTTCATAACACATTATATCGCAGTCCGTTTGAAACCTGCCCTGATTTCTTTAACAAGTAACTCAATCTACTGTAAATACTCTTCATATATGAGCATACAGTATATATTATTGACAGATATTACAGCACTGTTGAATTCTTGATTCTGATTGGTCACAGATTTGTATTAATGGACATGTTCTTATATATTAGCATTAATATAGTAACAGCGACTTTCACTGCAGATGTTCCACATAATCTCAGACTAATAATAAGATGTTCATAGTGTTGTTGTTGAGATAGTGAAGTTTTCTGTAACCTTTATGGAAGGAGTCCCTGGAGTCAGCACTCAGTAAGTTTCCACCATTTTTTTTTAAACTTTAAGAGAGGCTGGTGATGGAACGATGGTTTATAGCTGCTATAACGTAAGAGAGAACAGGAACTAACTTATCTCAAGGATGTTCCCCAATATTAAATGTAACTATAAACGGATAAATATGAGTCATTAAAGAAAAGGAAAAATGCTATGGCCTAAGAGGAATAATACATTTTACGATGTGCAATTATAGGAAAATAATCAACTTCGGTTTAGTAACAGTAGCTTCAGTTTATGACACCACCCCACTGTTGATTAATTTCCTCTAACATCATGACCCTGCAGCTTTATTCTTTAAGTATAATACTTTATAAGCTGTATTTTTGAGTTGCAAGTAGGGTTAGGGTTAGAAAAATAACCAATGCAAGGTAATGTCTCTATGATTAAACATAATGTGCTATTAAAAAAAAAAATTGATATAATGTGTTACAAACACTACTTAAGAATTCATAATGCATAATATAGGCTGCTATAAAGTGTAGTGTTTTTTTTCAAGTAGTTATAACAATGTACGTAAAGCCTTTATAACACGTTATGAATTTATTCATCATTCACGTACGTGTAATTTAATAAATAATTACAACAACTTGTGGAATTGTAATTTATAAACATATCAATTGCATTATAACACGTTTAAACATGTCCATATTTCATTATAGATACGGCCTTCTAGAAAGTGTGAACAGATTTTAATTTGTAAAAGAGCCTAGATTAAACATCTGGACTAACTTCATCTCTTCATCTATCTTTCAGTGTCCTTTCTTTTTATTCTTTCACTGTATGACAGGTTTAAACAGCGGCTCCTCCCTCTCACCTGTGAAGGAAGCTTGTCGCCGTGAGCTTAACGCGTTTCTAATGTACGTCCGAGCCAACGCTAGATCAGTCATCGCCCGGAAGATCTCATTCACACCACTAATCCATGCTTCATTCCATCATCACACGAGGACTGCAGGACTGCAAAAAAAAAAACCAGAGCAAAGAGAGTATGCGAATTTACCGTACGTAATATCAGAGCGACTTGATGTGACGTGACGTGAAGTAGAATTTAGGAAAAGGTACAAGGTTTATTTATAACCAAGAGTGTATCAATCTGTCTTACCTATATTACACTAAGTTTACCACTTAGCTCTATTTCTATCCAAACACACACATACTCAAAAAAAAGAGAAAAAAAAAATCAAGCGCCTTCTGTTGTTAAATATGACTGATCTTTCGAAATTGTTCTCATGCCGAGCGTTTGACAAACGCAATTTGGTCGTAACCGAATTTGTCGACACAGACGGATAAATCCGGAGACAGACGGACAGACGGAATAGATAAGTATTACACTCGGCGGACACACTTGCAGGCTTGCAAAAAAAAATTCCACCATTTTCCACCGTATATTAAATTCCCTCTCAAAACGTGAGGCGATTATAACGCCCTGTGGCGGTATCCGAATATTGCTTTTGACAGAACCCAAGTTCCCGATCCGACAACATCTAAATAACTCGGACTAATATTCTACAGGCTGTTATAAGAGAAATCAACTATCGTCGCATTAGTGTTCTTCAAGCTGTCAATTTTAGTGCTCGGTTATATTCAAGTAGTTGTTTACACTGTACGGGGTACAGTATCCAAGCAGACCCGGCTATAGATGCACATAAATCAAAAAGTCCTGCATGAATGTTGACTTCGGAATTAGAAAACAAAAAAGTTTTTTTTTCTCATTCAGATTCAAATCTTTAGGTATTATCCTACAAAATGAGCTCTTGCTCATCTATATGCTTAGACCATTGCGCTCTGCTTTTCTGCTGCACTGTCCACACTCACACACATACACACTCTGACACACACACCTAATTTGATTGGCATATTCTATTTATTATCATGCAACCACCACCACAGTCTCCACCACGATTTGTTTTTCAGGTGACCCAATAAACATCCGGCCTGAGAAACGTTACAGTGATGTCACGGGCGAAGGGTGAACCTGTACATCGCCCCACTCCTACAGACAAGGAGGCAATCCGAGAGCTGGGATTTCAATCTTTTGAATCGTAATTCGGTTGATCCGAGTGGGAAAACATTGGGCAGAATAATGCAGCATGCCTCTTAAGCGGAAGCAGGTTAAGAGCGAACAGGAGGCCCAGATGTCTTTACTAAATAAGTAAATAAATAAATAAATAAATCTGCCTTGATGGTTCAGCCTCTCGAGCATTTCGGCTGTCTGGGGATCGTTAAAGGCGTTTAGGGCGCAGCAGAAGGCTCCAATTCGCTTTGATTCAAACTGATCTCAGCGCTGACTTCATGTGTCATCTGTATGACAAATGTTTAAATAAAAACAAATCATCCAGTGCTCAGGTTTACGTGCTGGGCCTCAGACGTCCGCCGTGATAGGAAACTTTTCTCATACTCGTTCACAGTTAAGGGACGCAACCTTGTTTGCCGACTCACGTTTAAAAGTGTGCTTAAAAAAAAAATGTGATTAAAGAGACAAAGGGGGATTTTAAGAGTCCCAGTGATTGAACCTTGGACAGTTTGAGTCGTCAGGCTCATCAACATGCCCTTGGTGGATATTTTAATCTGACTGATTGGAATTATTGCCTGTTACGGCGGCGTGCCCGTTAGGAAAAGTGGAACAGTCGTGCGCGGTATCGCCGGCGGCATCACGAGAGCCGTTCCCTCTGCATTTTAATCAAGTTTGCCCGGTTGAATTTTAGAAATGTAATTCTGCCCTCCACTGGCACAAAATAGGTGTATACAGGAAGGCAGGAAGCTTCTGTCTCACTGATAGCCTGGAGCAGTGTGTGTGTGTGTGTGTGTGTGTGTGTGTGTGTGTCTGAGATGAGCTACATCAATGATGGTAACATACACCATGCAACGTACAGACATAATGCATGTGCACAGTGTCTGCGGTTTAAATGTCAATACTTATGACATAATAATGCTGCAGTACTGTAGCAAAGCAACCAGGCGTTTAATTATCAAAGTGAATGTCAATTAATTACTGACACGATATTAAATATGAGCAGTGTGATCTACAAAGCTTAACATATTGGCTTTTCCCTTTGTGTTCATCGCAGGATTATTGCATAACACTACCATCCAGTCACCGACCACTTTATTAGGAACACCTGAAAGACCAGCCGTCATCTATCTTCAACCGTGAGCGTGTGTTCTTCTGCTGTTCGTGTTTCGTGTCAGGGTTCAACACTTCAAGATGTTGTGCGTTCTGAGATACGTTTCTGCTCGACGCAGTTGTAAAGAGTGGTTATTTGAGTTATCATAGCCTAGTCTGGCCGTTCTCCTCTGACCTCTCATCGTCATCAAGGCATTTCTGGCTGCAGAGCTGCCGCTCACTGGATGTTTTTCATTTTTCGCACCAATTTGTTTTGTGTGAAAATCCCAGGAGATCTGCAGTTACTGAAATACCCAAACAGTCAAAGTCACTGAGATCACATTTTTCCCCATTCTGATGATTGACGTGAACATTAAGTGAATTTCTTGACCTGTATCTGCATGGTTTTATGCCACATGATTTTCTGCATGAAAATCATGTGGCATAAGGGAAGGGAAGTACAAGGGACGAGGCATTCCTAATAAAGTGGTCAAGAAGTGTATGTATAAATGTACACAGTTCAAGACATTAATCTGTCTAAATCACACCTTTATAATGAACTCAAAAATTACCCATTTATTTAAACAGACGAAAATTCACATTTTTCCTGTTTACTTCTGTATAAAACTGATTGTGATGTCATAACACTGGCTCAACTGATTGAACCAATCAGATCTATTATGCAAATTGTCAGAGGATCATATAATACACTGAAACCACAGCTACAGAACTGCTGGTAAGCTAATGTTAATGACAAACAATCTCTCAGTCGCTATGATAACACGTTTGGCTACTGTTAAATAACTAGCTAACTAGATATTTAGGATGGTGGAAGGACTTGGTGGTGTTTCCAATTTGCATATCCATGAATATTCATGGTTCCAGGCATTTTTAATGAAGTCAACTATGTAGAGAGGTTCCTAGGCCATTTCTAGTTTAGACTTATGGTTTAAAATTACACAAGTTTTTATAGAGCAACAGAACAAGCACATCTTGTGGCCCATTGCACTCTCTTAACGTCTTCAAATACACACTTCCCCTTGAAGAAACTCATTTTTCCAAGTTTTAACATCACAAAGCAGCTTTCTAGAGTTTCAGGTTTAGACCGCAAGGAACTTCCTCCGAACTTTAGGGAAATACTTTAAGAGGAAACGACGCAAAAAGAGAACGGCAAAAGAGAATCCAGATCTCCTGAGAAATTCGTACAAAACAAGACCATTTTTTTTTATTCCTTCGACATGCAGTCATAAAAAATCTACAAATTGAGTCATGTGAAGTTTTACAAAGTGTCAGAACATGTCGAATTATACTATGTGTCACTGATTATATTTGATTAGTGAATGTGCAATTAAACAATCACCTAAGTTGAAACAGTTTGCTGAAACTAACACACCTGACATCAGAATCAAAATGGCAGATGGTGAAACCAAGCATGATTGACTTTGGATCAAATTTTGCTTCTCAAACACATTTTTAAAAAATGTTTTTCCAAGGGGAAATATGTTGCATTAGTCAATGACTATATTTGTACTATTTTTAGGAGACACGGTCATCCAGGTGGACCAGGCAATTAAAATTTTGTCAAAGAAAAGTTAATACGAATTAAATAAAATACTGTTATCACCCCAAAATCGTCAATTTTCCTTTAAAATTCTGTAAAGAGATTTATTCCTCTTATACCACAGCAATTTGTCTGCAATTATATATTTTTTCTTATTAAACAATGACTTTGTACTTTTTATCTGTTTATGGTTACACTAATAGTTCCTGTTATCACTAGCGTTATAGCAGCTACTGTATAAACAGTTGCTCCCTCACTTTTGCCAAACGCAACATTCTTAAGTCTTTCATAAAGTTACAGCTGACACTGGAGACTCCTTCCTTTAATGTTCAGTAGACTTCACCATATCACCAATGATATGTTTTATCTTTGTTAAATAGCAACATGTTTTCTTATCAGTTTATTAGTAAACTTAGATTATGTGAAGCGATTGTTAAACAAGTCCCTGTGAATGAGCCGTTGCTATAGAAACGGTAACGTATTAGAACATTAATATAAACCTGGGATTTGCAGCTGCGCTACTATCAGAGCTGCTGTTTTAGAAAATTAATCAACACCTTCTGACCAATCAGAATTGAGACTTTAACAGCAGTATATTTAGCATATACGTACTGTACAAGACACATCTGTATGAACCATGAGCTTGCTATGGGTGTCGTTTATTTTAATATTTGACATTCATGGCGCATAATTATTATTATTATTATTATTATTATTATTATATGACTGTTATTACACAACGTTGCTATTATTACATGAGGTCTTTAGTAGAAACATCTCAGGAATATCAGTTTGTAAATGTTTGACTTCAAGGTATCTGTGGATCGATGGATGTAAAATATGAAGAATGACTAAAACACAACCAAAACGGATGTAATACGTGCGTGAATATGCAACTTCTCCGGCTCATCCTACCGAATGTATAATTTAACCCTCCTACGGTGGAGGAAAAGACAAATCAGATGCTGGGAGCTCCCGCTGGAAAGTTTAAAAAAAAAAGAAGGAAAAAAAGAAAAGGAAAAAAAAAATTCATTTGGTGTGTATGCCAAGAAAGACAGGTAATTACATGCAGAGGAATACCTTTCCTGACCCGAGTGCATTTCTAACAAAGCCACCTGCATTTCCAGCTGAAAGCACTGCGCTGAAAGCATTTGTCATTTCGAATCTAATGCTCCTACTGTGAGGAGCGAACACACAGCCGAGCACCAGTCGAGTCCACAGAAACACTAGCCACCGTGTCATACCTACACCTCGCTCACTCTCTCTGTCTCACTGTGTGTGTGCGTGTGTGTATACGTGTGTGTGTCAGACAGAGCGCACGGCTTTGGCTCAAATCAGGGCACGGCTCGTTTCAGGAGAGCTGTAATCTGCTGCTGAAATTCCCAGCAGGAAGTGCTCATTAATTTGGCCACTGCACTCTGTGTCACAGTTCCTGTCGTGCCGAGATGTAAAAAGAGAGAGCGAGAGAGAGAAATCACACCTTTGGAAAGCTTTAATTTACGTTTTCAACTGAAAATACAAAAAATGAGAGAGAGAGAGAGAGAGAGAGAGAGAGAGAGAGAGAGAGAGTTTCTGCATATTAGGCCAGGAGCTCAGCATAGTTTAATGAGTCCTGCTACAAACACACACACATACACACGCACACACACGCACGCACACACGCGCACACACACGCACACACACGCACACACACAAAGTTGAATTTCAATAGTAATAGTGTGCAATCTGTCCTAATTGAAATGAACTCAGCTTTAATACTTGTATAATTATGTAAAATGATTAACATTTTAACTCTTGATTTAACTCTTGCCACGTATAATAGATTTATGAATCATTCTCAGTGTTGAATTCTCGATCCTGTTTGGTTGGAAGGTGTTGATTAATTTTCTTTAACTGCATCTCTGACAGTAGTGTCAGCTACTGTAAAATATCACGGGTTTATATTAATGCGCTTAAGTTATCGTTTCTATAGTAACACGGACTTGTACAGTGGGTGAACCTCATAAGTGTTTTTTTTTTTTAAAGTGTGTAATCGCTGAGTTTCTGTGTGTTACATTTATGGAAGGAGTCTCCAGTGTCAGCGGTTAAGCTGTAACTTTCATTTTTTCTGAAATCTTCAGGAAAGACGAGTTTGTGGTGTCTCAAAAACATGACAAGCTGCAGTTATTTGTCTTATTTACCTCAAGAGAGAGAAAAAACAGGCGATAACAGGAAGCGAGAACAGGAACTAACTTGTTTCAAGGACGTTCCACAACATTAAATATAACTATAAATGAATAAAAAGTACAATGTGGTATTCCTTAATAAATAAATAATCGTCAGTATTGGCAAACTGCTGTTGTATAAGAGGAATAAAACACTTCAGGGAGTGCTGTTATTGGAAAATAGTCAACTTTAGAGTGGTAAGAGTGACTCTGCTTCATCACACCATGCCATCGTTGATTATTTTCCTATAACAGAACATTCTGAAGTGTTTTATTCCTTGCTCATGTCACCCAAATCCTGGCAGGAAGAACCATAAAAGGAGAAATACGCCTTCCCACAAGGGGTCAAAATGACGAGTCATGAGAAGAGGTGAAAAGTTTTTTGCCGAGGCAAGCACTCTCTGCGTTTCCTCTGTCTCCTGCAAATGTAGCTTCTGTTTGTTCTGAAGTTTATACATATAGCCAGCACTGCTACCGCTGCTGCTGCTGCAAGATGAGGATGGAGAGAAAGAAAAAAATTGGAGAGAGAGAGAGAACAGACCTATAAGCGTTTTAAGCGATCACTGACACAATCCAATTACAATGCCTATCAAACTCAGCTTCACAGGTTCTAGTTTCTAATTGCCTGGCAAAAATTGACACTTGAGTCGCAACACTGTAATATAATAGGGGGCCAAATTAAATTTGATCGAGGGGCAGAAAACGACGCTATCACTCAGCCGGGCAGAAAAGAGATCAACCGGCATGATATAATGGATCAAAAATGAAAATTATTCATTAATCGCGTTGGGTTTTCCAATAATGGAAATGACACAGTTCAGACGCTGGCGTAAAAACACTATTAATTAAAGGGATGATAGATCTAACAAGGCATGGAGAAGTGTTCCTCTGCTCAGCTCTGAGGTGAAGGAGAGCGAGATTGGGCTGATTGGCGGGCCACTGCTCCGGGTGTGTGTGTGTGTGTGTGTGTGTGTGTGTGGCAGCTGCAGTGACTGAGTATGAACACATATATGGATGTGTATTTGGTTGGTGACAGGATCAGGAAGACAAAGGCATCTCTCTCTCTCTCTTTCTCTTTCACTCTTATCCCCTGACCACTAGCTGACCTCGAGTGTGTGAGAGGAGAACTGAAGCATGTGTGTGAAGTGTGTCGGTTGTGTGTGACCCCAGCAGGCAGAGCGGATCTCAGCGCGGCTCAGCCTCGCTCATCTCCACCACCGTAATTGGGTCAAAGCACCGCGTTCTCTTATTGATGTGCAAATGCTAACTGTCAAGGCATGTCACTTCCAGTGATATTAAAGAACACCTACAGGACGACTGCGGGAGATCAGTGCCACCCGGTGTCACATGATTTACAGCTCCAGGCCTCAAAAAATACACACTTTCCATACAGATAGAGTATGTGTTCAAAGTCTTATGTCTACAGATTCATTTGAATTCCTGTATATAATATATAAAGTGAAATGATTGACATATCAAATCATTTTACTTCGTTTGGATGTTAAATGTCATAATCATGGTACTAAAATATTTGTGTAATCACTCCTACACAGAGTTTTAATAATAATAATAATAATAATAATAATAATAATAATATTTTACTAATAGCTCCGTACAAGGCACAGAAGGACACACTGTACTTTGTAGAGTAATCATATAGGAAAGAAGGAGAATTCATAATTCACCCATCTTGTTTGCATAAAAATATAAAAAAAAATAATCTGCTTTATTATTATTATTATTAATATTGTTATTATTATTATTATTATCATTATTATTATTATTACTACTACTACTAATGCTGTTGGTAAAATATACAGAATAAAAATATTGATTAAATAAATAAAAATTAATATATATTAATGTTTAAAAATGAGCTAGGATTCATAAAAAGATTCATATGCTTGCAAATTCCTAATAATTTTGCTGAAAGGGTTAAAATTAGGGTTACAGCATGGTAAGGGTTGATATCTTTTCTAAGGACTTCATTTGTATGAAATCCAAACAAAATCCACTGCGGTCGTCCTTACACATTCTGAATGGTTTGAGTTTATTAATGAGTTTAAAAAAAAGTCACCAATTGCGCATAACTTTAGTGTGACAAGTCTCTAAATGTATTGGCACCCTTGTATCACTTACTGTAATATCCAAACAGTGCGCACAGGCGGGCCTATATGGCTGAAACATGGCTGTCAGGTGAGGTGATAGGTGGGTGCCAATTTAGAGTACTATAAGTAAGAATATTTAGCTTGAGGATTTATGATATTTAACCAGGAGCCATTGGAGACTGATAAGGAAAGGTTCTTATTAGATCCACAGATGCCGTGACTCTCTGATGATACACTGCATGATGCATCCCACAAGTTCTCAACAACTCCACTGAAGATCTGAGACTGTCTGATTCATCGCTGATATACTTCCTGTATTGACCTGCACTTGTTCCAGCAATATTTCCAAGACCAAACCACGATTCTGACACGAGTGCGAGAGTTTATAAGTACGTGTTCCAGGCCTATAATTGGGTATCGATGGCAAATGATTGTCTCCATTTCACCATTTTTTCCACTTGGACAAGCTAGTGGAACTTGAAGGGAACCTAATTATAACCCCTGCTGAGAAGGCTGGACCCAAGCAAGACTTCATCCCAGTTTCAACTCTCTATCCTCTTCGAACTTCACCAGAACATGAAAGCGAAACGGATAAACGCCTGGCTTGCCATGAAACACAATTATAAATACATAACCTGCTGCTACAACTATTCGAAGTGCAGTTGTGTCATGTATTGTGGATTAGCGTGCATCTGGATATCTATGATTTAGCATAGCTAGCAATAATCGATCTAACTGTATTGTATGCACAAGGCTGGCACTTTTAATACACCAGCTTTTAAGGATGTGAGTCTTTCCAACCCCAAAGAGTAGTTCTGCCAGGGTGGAAAGTAGAAAAGTTTACTTTCTTTTCTTTTATACTAGGAAAAAGATGTTACATACAGCAATTCAGTGGAGACGAGTGGCACCCTGTGTTTGGTGGTTACCGTAAACTCACACTGTATATACACACACTCCAGTTTCTACCACGATGGGCTTGACCATGTTGTTTGTATGCAGGAAAGCAAACACCAATTTAATCACTTCCGCAAATTACTTTTACAAATTGTTGTACCATTGTTTGATTAGACACGTTGTTATAGGCCTAAAAAAAGTGCAGTTTTTCTACCATTTTCGGCTGAAATTTTTCAATGCCATCCATAATAAATATAGTTTACTGATGTTAGCTATATACTTGTATAATGTTAGCTAAGTCATAGATTTTATTTCTCATTAATGAACTAAAAACATTCTCCATGTACCTCGACAGAAAGAGAGGTTTAATCTTTCAAGAGAAAATCAAGACAAGAGATTGCTAATGTAAGATGAGGGGAAGGAGGCGGGGCTTCAGTTAATATTGTCGAGTTCAACGTGATATCTACACACCTATCAATCATTCCAGATTCATTCAGATTGGCTCATTTGTCCTTTTTATTCGGGGGAGGGGGAGAGAAGACTCATTGTTTGAATATTTTCAAGTGCTAACTTGCATCTGATGTTAAAATGCAGAGCTCCTACACAAAATGCGTAAAGGTTGCCAGGTCTGCAAGATATGGACTGAGTTATGGACTGCTTGCACATCCCCCAGCAATGAAGTTTGCTATTATTAGCTATTGTATGCCTTACGTGTTCATGTAGGATCCTCTTCTTTCTTTTTATTTCTGATCTGAGGCTTGTGATCACTGACCCGAGATCAGACTGGCACTGCCCCTGCTCATCCTGTGCCTGACGTTGTGAAGGATAATTTCGGACAAGAGAACAGGTGGACACTAGCCAGGGGAGACGCTTCAGCCAACGTGCCTAGAAACGGGGGTCAGTGTGGGTCACACGTCACATAAATCAAAGTGACATGTTCACCCAGGCCTGCAGAGGTCTGGCCATGCCCGCTCCCAGGCCCCAGGCCCACTGAGCTACTGACTGCGGTGCTATTTTGATGCATGGTTCAGGGGTGCATTTGGAACGGGTCAGCTGACTTGGTTCCAGGACTCGGCTGGAAAATCTTAAAGTGCCGTCTGGTTCCATGGGGCCGGTGCCAGTGGTTCAGAGGAATCGGCCATTCTGAAGAATCCTGGGGAGGAGGAGAATGAGTGTGCAGTGGCATGCACAAATATGCACGGTCATGTTTTTTCCTCAGAATGAAATGTTTTATATATATATATATATATATATATATATATATATATATATATATATATATATATATATATTTTTTCTCATTCATACTCTATTGTCTGTTACTATACACTACATTAGCATAGTCTCCAGTAATTAATAAGAAGAAAAATACTAAGATGGAAAGTGGTTTTACTGGATACCTCACAGCTCACTCTCTCAAAATTTTGATCCGACTCCCAGAGCAGATTGAATGAATTATGTCTGAGTAACTGGTCAATACGTTTCACTACAAAACACACACTTCCTTTAGGTACTTTATTCCCCTGTACATCTTTGAGGCAAGTTTGTCAGTCAGAAAGTTAAAGAAAAAAAAGGAACGTCACTCTCAACTATTGACAGGAAGTTTATATCAGTTTTTTTCTTTATGCAGAATTAAATGGGGTAGATTGTCAAACTGTCTATTACTGTCTATTTCGGTCATATTTTTGAGCAGAAATCTGACTATAGAAGTTACACAGCCTCTGAAGTTGCAATGCAATTAAATAAAACAATAAAAACGAGTTGTATCTCTTAAGGAGGAAAAAAATAGACCGAAATTAAAAGTCTGCTGCATGTTGAGATAATGTCACATTTGGTCGAAATTCTTATGGGCCTTCAACTACTCTCTTTAGTAATCTAATTCAAGTTTCCATTAAAGCCTTTCAATATTTTCTTCCTCAAACAATTCACTTATGCTTCACTAATCTCAAGTTTGGATGAAAAGGACTTAATTCTCTCTAAATGACTTAGCCAAGTGTCTCTGAAATACACCCTTATTAAATTAATACTTCTTGCCAAGGAACTATGGAAAGGATATCTTATTTTCGTTGAAGTTGATTCGACACCTGGGACGGACTCGGGAAATAGAGATAATTCCTTGAAAAAGAAAATTGCCAGTTTAACGTCTGGGCAGAATTAAAAGTCTAACTGTGATTTCCCAAACCTTAGTCATGGCAGCGCAGTTGTGTGTTATGAGATGATAGAATACTCAGCGTCCCGTGGCTCTTAACTGCAACAATAGACAATCATACTGGCAAGAAACAGCATTAACTTTTCTTTTTCTCAAAGGTTTCGAAAGGCCACATGCACCACCCTCGTCAGCCGTCTCGTAGCCCGAGTCTCGCCTCATTTGATGACAGTTTTTGTTGTTGTTGCTTTTGCGTTTTCTATTTTAGGTGGTTATTTAGAATGACAAGATCTTGCAAAATCATGTTTATGCAAAATAACTCGTCCTGAATCAGAAATGGCAACATGAGGCGTATAATACTCCTAACGCCCCTCTGGCAGTCCGTGCTTTTGTGAACATGGCCTGGGAATACATGTCGAATGTTGTTGCATCTAAAGTCTTTAAAAAAAAAAAAAATCAGGTTTTGACCAAAAATACACTTTGAAATCTCTACTTTAAGAAAACAGAAAATCTATTTCACCAAAACAATGTGGAAATGTTTTTATTTAGGCTACTTTCTGACCTTGCCTTGGTGTCTGCCTGCAAAGATTGTGTTGTGTTTAACAAACATGGTCTTAAACCTCACTAGCTAACTGTGACTTCTTCACACAGTAAATTTCACAGCATGTTGGATAGCTACATGCCATAGCGAAATGGTCATGAGTCTGATTAAGTCAGTCTGTAATCAGATTCCGGCTGTCAAAATGGCCGCAATGTTCCTGTGCTGTCACATCATCATCAAAACAGAGAAGAGCACTTACACGCTCACTACAGACGACAGTTTTAAAACGTTTAAATGACCTAATAAAGACATTGATAACAAAGAATTTAGTCACTGGACGAATCAGGGTTTTTTCCCCCCCACTGATGTTAGCGAGAACAGAAAAGAGATGATGATGAGGCTCGGGTTTAAATTGTGGGAGTGATTTTTACCTCAAGTGATGAGACAGAGACTGATATGGATGATGCTGATATTCAAAGTGAGAACTCATCTCTTGCTGTAAACTTATCATTCTTTATAAATGTGGCAGTAATGCTGTTTTTCCATCAGTAGATTAGGTTGTAAATGTAGAGGTATGCACTGCGACTTTCAGTGGATTGAAATGTGATTTTTCTCCCTTTTCACTTGTGGAGGAATTTAAAATGCTAGACCTTTAGTTCTGGCAGAGAAACATTGAAAAGTGAAAGACACTTCACTTAAGGAAAGAAATATATACAGTAGAGCAGAGAATGTCAAAATTTCAGCAATGTAAAATTGATTTCAGATGTGGAAAGAAAAGGAATTTATTCTAAATGTTAGCTCAGGCAAAAGTCAGGACACTTTTGTTTTTCATTTACTTGGTTGGAGGTCAAGCCAAGTCTGCAAAAACGATATTTTGGTATAGATCTTCACCAGCAGCCGTTATAACAGGATTTATTTGGATGCTTATTTAAAATTCTGTTACAGAAGCAATATGTGTAATAGAGCATATACTTATCTATGTACTAGCAAAATATTGCTTTGTGATATGGTATCCTGTGAGTTTACCTTGCGGTCGCAGGCCGATTTCAATACGTATGTGCAGTTGTGCCAATTTAAAGCCTGCGCCACTTCCCCGGGATGTGAGATCCAAGATTATCCTGGGGGCATTCAATTCCACGCCACTGACCTTACTCTGGCCCCCGAAACGAGAGGCCTCATGCCATTAGCGCACAGGAAAGGCTTTTAAATGAAATCTAATCTCGTCTGCATCTGATCTGTCCACTCCGGAGCGGGGGAACTTGGCCTGGGTAGAACAGCAAACATCCTCTAGCGCTGTATCCTTTTCTTCATCGCTCAATATCCTCCCGCAGCAAGAGAGCCATTTCTGTAACAAACGCCTCGCAACAGGTAGCGCCATCGGCTGTAATTTCACTCACAACGGTTGCCCTCCTAACCTGATGTACAGCGACGCTCCGGTGTAGCCTCACACACGCCAGCGCTTAACACCGGCGCCAATGTTTCAGATTCTCTCTCTGTACTGCAGGCGGTTTGCTATTTTTATTTTGGGTAATTGCAGGTGTAGTATGTGCTTGTGGCTGAATTGTAGCACTTGTGTTTGTTTCACAATCGCTCGCACAGCGTAAAGTGGATGTCCAACCTGCGCTCAGGAAAAGCGTATAGGGATTTTAACGAGTGAGGAAAGCTACAAAAGCTAATACGGCAACTGGCCTTAACTCAGTGCTGTAACTACGTCGCTTACATTCAGGTCCAAATGGAGCTACTTTCACTTACAACTGGTCATTTTATTTGTCTTAAATATCAGGATTAGATCTAGATAAGGACACTGGGATGCAAGAAGCATTCCTGGCGATTTTTTCTTTTGACATAATGTCGAATTCATTGATGAATGATGAATTCTACCAAGGAAGCTAGCTAATTAATTCATATTCCATGCTCCATACTGAGTGCCAAAATGATGTTGGACTAGCGTTATGTTACATTATGGCTTAGCCTTGAGTTTCGTTATTAGATTAACTCCACCACTTACCACAGTTTCTCTTCTTCTTAGTTACGCTTTTCTTTTCTGGCTTCCAGACAGGTAAGATAACTTCATTTTACAAAGTGTGACCATTAAAAATAAACTTGTGCAAGTCTAGATGGGGGTATATATTTGGTATATAGTTGGTATACATTAGCAATCTGAGGTTTTGGGGGAGTTCTGGCTTTGAGATTTGACATTTTCATGGACTTCCTCAAAACTTGGGGCTCCAATTACTTGCCTTGCCTGTCCTGTAGCTACACCTTTGCTTGTAGTAGTTTGAGTAACATTATTTAAGGTTAAAGAAAAAAAAACTTCCATGTTATGAACAAAAAATGAACAAAGCAGCAAAATGCAAAGAGTGCTTCTTCTCCTTTAAAGGGAGGGACAAAAGGCACCAATAATGATGGAGAAAGTGAGTCGGCTTAGAGGAATTCCAGAAAAACCAAGTGTATGATTTTTTTCTGCTGAATTACTTGAAATACTTGATAATGCTGATTTAGGATTTTGTCATCTCATATATGTTCATATACATCCTCCGTGAAAACATATACAGTAGACACTGTTTTAGGACCTTGGGAAAAGAACTATTCAGGAAAATTTTAATACTGCTTTACATTTGTTTTTTGTAAAGCAGATCTGCCAACCCTGGTCATATATGATAAAAGTCTGAGAGCAGTAATAGAGGTTTGAGATTAGATTAGATCAGATCAAATCTATCAGAGTATCATCTGATTACTTGCTTAACTGAAAGAGATGAGACTTGTGGAAAATCTGACCTTTTGTACAAAGGAGTTAACATGATCAAGATCAAAATTTGACCTAGAACTAGTGCCGAATCTTGAATCTTGAATATTCAAGACATTCCTAAATGTTCTGTATGTTTCCAGTTTTAAATGATTTTAATGAATTTTCCAGCTTTTCAGTGTACACCACATTGAATTTTAAATTTCCTCACATTTAACCCAGAAATGCAACACATCACATATTTACGTCTGGCCCTGAGTCTCAGGTCTTAGATGAGCAAGTCCAAGTCAAGTTTGAAATCTACGATCCAGGCTTTGAGTGCATTATTGCTTTCCCATTAACTATTCCACTTTTAAAATGTTTATTTCCTTACCTCCATTTATCAAGAAGAGCAAGTTACACGGTACACTGCTTTCCATGTTCTTCCTTTGGTGCCAGGTGTATAGTTTAATGTAGTTAGAAATAATAAAAAAAAAAAAGTAAAAAACACAAGAAATTTGCAATCATAAAAAAAGAAACACATTAGCATTAGCAAGTTTCAAACTGCCAAACATGTAATCATTAATAGCTTAAATGATTTGGGCATGATGGCATGCTTACATAAGATAAAATAATAAAATAAACAGTAAGAATTGCACTGAGTGGAACTGTAGCCATGTACTCGGAATAAACTCAGGTGTCGTGTCAAGGCTTGAGGAAGAGCCAGTCATCCACTTCCTAATTAAAATGTAATATTCTGGCACTATCGACCAGAGCTGACCTAAATCAATAGACGAGGGAGTGATGGGAACGACACGGGGACGGGCTGGCCTGACAGGACACAGGAGAAGACAGAGACAGAGAGAGTCTCTCCTGCATTACTCGCTCAATTAAATCATCAGACTCCTCCATTTGAAAAAAAATAATAAAATCCCCTTGCTGAGATGAAGTGATTATTTTCATTTGAGGTTTTTTTTAGGATTTTTTGGCTCTGCGTCCTCCACCTCCACCTCCACCTCTCTTCCTGTTCCAGCGTCGCTCATTTAAATGCCATTACTCAGTTCTGCTCAGCTGAAGCACATCCCTATATTCTTTAAGGCCTGGTTAAACTTAATCATTAGGTTAACAAGTGAACGTTCTTTCCAAATCATGATCCTGGGGATTTGTTCTAGAAGGTGAACCTGTAACTGCCTCGGCACACATACAAAAAAAAAAAAATTTAAAATAAAAATGGCAAGGGCCCCGGAATTAGCGCAGAATAATCACCAAAAATTGCTTTGCATATTCATTTCACTTTGTAAACAAACGCACAGAAAACTTTTAAATGAAACTTACATCTCATAAATTCTTATCAAGGAAACAATCAGACGGATAAATATCAAAACAACAAGACGCCGTGATGAATCTCTCTGAACCCTGACGATGAACTCAAATGAAATAAATGAAGTCAATACTCTCCTTCAAACTTCCAGCAGAGTGAGTGGGCTAAAAACACAGCAACTAAAGTTTCGTTAGAATACCTGGTCGAGTAAAGAGCACGCATTTTATTGTCTATTCTGCTCTCTGCTTATGACCTACATTAAAATGCATGTTTAAGCTAATTAATGAAAATAGCTGAAGAGGCAATTAAATGCCACTGTTTTCCCGTGTCAATGGCACTTGAACACACTTCATTAGCTTTGATGTGCATGGATTCCATGAGCTGTCAATCCACATCTGCTCAAACACAGACTAGAGTTTAGCCTAGCGCTTCTACGAGTTTGTATATGTGTTTTTTTTTGTTTTTTTTTTAGAGACCTAGAGTCTCTGAACCATCACTACAATTGGAACTGTATCTACATTCTTTTTTTTTTTTTTTTAACGACAAAATGCCTAGCTTATGTCAACGGGCTTTTTCCCCCCAGCTGTGCACCATGCAAGATGGCTCCTCCATTCTCTTTACAGAGCAAAGACACCACAGTCTCGCCCACTTGGTTTCTTGGTTTCTGTTGTCTCATAACTGAGCCAATAGAGCGAGGCTTGTGAGTTCAGAGCTCAAAGTTCACCAAGATAACAAAATGAAAGTGCTTTATGAAGCATTGCGTCTTTCACCTCCCATGTCCTTTCCCCTTCAGTCAATTGCAATTGCCTTATCCGTTATGTGTCCTGCTTTGTTTAATCCATTTTTACAAGATATAGTAACATTTAACGCAAACACAGTTCAAAGCTAGCTAGCTAACACACATCAAAACTAAACCGCCATTTTTGCCTCACAAATGAAATAGCAATGCATGATGAACACATTCAGATTGGAATAATGGGATGTTTTCCGTTAATGTTGCGTAAATTTTTACGACTGAATGTCAAAACTGACTTCCTGTCTCTATCAGGCCACATGGAATAGATCCAGTCTAATCCACCTGATGTTTAGGGCTGTTAAAGCTAACTGAGAATCAAGTATGCAGCCTGGCAGGCCTTAGAAGCATGTCTGTGCGGATAAACGTGCCGTAAATGTGTGGATATGATGTCATATACCTGTGTATGTAAAGATCTATGCAGGGTGTTCTGGGAAACATACAGGCCTTCTGGTGGATGATTTCCTCCGGTGGCCGCGCAGCTGAACAAACAATAGCCCATTTTAATGTGGTACCTTGCCTTCCTGACATGCATATTCATGATGCGGCGGCGCCTGGCAGTGACACGGGGCGCGCCGGGGATGAGGCGTGCTTCTCCGAGTGTGTCACGTTTCCAGACCAGCGAATTTTTTTGATTAAAGTCCCTTATCCGTTTTATCATGCATATCCTCTCCCTGATTAAAGTGATCTGAGGCTGACACTCACAATGTCAGAGTGAACGGAGGAGACCTCCTCCTCCTCCTCCTCCACCCAAAGCATGCCTGGAATCTCTAATCCCAGCTCTCACACACACACACACACACAAACACACACAGTCTCCTGATATACATTACATTACACTCATCCTGTTTAGCTACAGTATACACACACACCTACATCTCACCCACCTTAGGCTCTGCTTATAATTGTTTCCTATTGTAAAACCCAGGGTGTGATGTTGAAGTAAGTGCGCAGGTTTCTTCACCCACGGGCAAACTCCACATCCTCTAACTCCAGGATCGTGTGAAGAGTGTGAGGACGAAAAAAAGGAAGGAAGCCAAGAGGTATATGTAAACTGTTTCCTGTGGAAGAGTTTATCTGAGGAGGAAGGAGAATAAGCAGAGAACAAAACAATCTGTAATGTTTCAGAAACTGTCATGTGTCCAGAGTAATTTTTTTTTCTAAAGTAAGGATGAGAGCTTACCAGTGAAGCTTGGCATTATCAGAAGAACACTGTCGTGTTTTTTGTCTACATTTTATTGCACATTAACTGTATATGGTCTGTATAGTATTTTGGCTTCCACTATGCACATTAGCATACTGCAGGACAGAAAATGACCAAAGCTTAGCATTGATTTAAAGCTAAAGACCTCTATGCATTCAAGCTACAAAGTAGGAAAAACCATGTTCATCTCCATGTTCTTTTTTGGCTAGCAACAAGCTAGCCAGGTAACTGTGATGATTGATGTATACAGTATTTACCTCCTCAAAACAGTGAACTGTACAGTCAGTGTTATAGATTTAACAAGCAATTACTGTATATCTGTATGTTGCTTGATCCAAAGCTAATACGTGTTTATGCATCGTAACTCATTTAAAGATAAGAAGTGCTACTTTGTTTATTGTTTATGCTGTGAGCGACCATGTCGATATGACATCACCTGCTGAACCCAGGGTTGAGAAGACCGTCCTGAATTCCCAAGAAGGAGTTGATGGCGTTTTCTTTGGGTTTTTTCTAGTCCAGGGTCAGAAATTATGAGTTACAACCTGAAGTTAAATAGACAAGTAGAGATGCTTGTCAAGCCAAAGAGCATGAGCTTATATAATTTATGACACTAGCATAAAACTGCAAAAACTGCAGCAGCGTAACATTTCAAATTTGGCATATAGCTTAAAATCAAAACCAAGTACACAAGCTAGCATAAAGCTGTAGAATGCAAAATTCAAACGTTAGCATAGAGCCAAGAATTAACAAAGTACAATATTATAGATACGCACTGAAGACTTTTGCTCATTAGGGATAAATTTATAAGTTTAAAATTTATATCCTGAATTTATATATTTCTGTAAAGCTGTTTTGTGACAATGTCCATTGTTAAAAGCGCTATATAAATAAAATTGAATTGAAGACCTTGAAGAGGGCTTTAAGCTCCTCCCACTTCACAATCACACCATGTCATATATCCCCGAAAAGCTTGTTTCAATAACGTATATGAAAGTTTGTTTTTTTGTTTTTTTTTTAAACCATTTGATTTTTTTTTTCTTTATTCAAAACCAGAAATTTCAGTTTCTAGATGACAGGTATTTATAGAATTTTTAGAAATGTTCATTACTATCTCTAACTCGGAATTTCTAATTAGGAATTATCCCAAAATGTTGATTATTGTTGGATTTACGTTAGATTTTATACTTTAAAAAATGCCGTAAAATATTTTATTACAGTGCATGGTATTTTCTTGATTAACCAAAAAAAGAAATGATATTCAAACAATCTTTACTGTAATTGTTTTTTCTCTTGAGAGCATCTTCATGTTGAAATAAACACTTTAATTTAAACAACACGAAAAGATTAGAATTTTGTTTTTATTAAGTATGCAAATTAATGCATATTTAATTCGAAGAGGCCTCTTTTGCATTAAATAAACATATATTTTTGAGCAAATTGAAGAAGAATTTCAGAAATCTACTGATGATCTGTGGTGTAAAATGTCTCGCCTTAACATACACCGTTTGACCATTCATAAAGGAAAAGCTCTGAATCCGTGAATTAGAGTTTCTAAAGGTGCACAAACCTTTGCACTCAGCCACACAGCTGTTTTAATTGTTTATGAATTATGTTCTAACTCCACATCAGCACTTACATCGAGTTAAAAGAAAAAAATTTGATCTTTAACACTGCAGCAGAGACCCAAAGACATCCGGGAGGAACGAAGGTAAAGTCGGGCTCGTGTAAGTTGTCAAGCAATGATCAAATAGCACAGACACCAGGCGACTACAGAGTGCCTCGCTGCCGAAGAAATATAAAGTCCAGATTTAATTCCGATACCGAGAAATAGAATTTCAAAGCCGGATGTCTTATCATTGGCGTGTCCCTTTGCCGGACTGATTTCCCTAGCAAAGGCCTGTCACTGCTATTATGTTGAACATGGAAGCAATTTACTGCTCTAGCTAAACAGGGCTACCAGAGCTCTTGTAGCCCCTAAATGTTTGAAGTTATCACGAGGGGGGTGGGGAAAGAAAAAAAAACATTTTGAATGTTTGGGGGTAAAGGCAGTAGGCTGGAGAGACTGTAATTGAAAAGTATCAATCAAAAACAAGGCAAGGGCCAAGAGGTGGAAGCTATTATGTTAACCCACGGAGCAGAGGAAGCAAAATACATTTCCTTTGTATAGGTAATTCACTTGCTCTCTACAGACCTTAAGCTTCACACCAAAGCCCTGGAAATAAATAAATAAATAATAAAATAAATATATAAATAAATAAATAACCCGAGTCTATCTCCGGACAGGGCTCCTGGATTATCAAATGGAGCATGTGGCCATTACAGGGCCTTTTTTTGTGATACTATCTGGCCACAGAGATAAGCCGCGGACCAGACTGAGCTTCCATACATGAGAAATGAAGAGCTCCTTGTGCCAGGTGCTTCATTTTTCCTAGCAGCTTTTCATGTTTCGCTGCTGTATGTTACAATCACACCTTCTTAGACTGTATGGGTTCGACAAAAAAAAAGACGCTGGTGACGGAAGGACCGTCCACCCCAGCCACGTTTGTTTCTCTGTGGTTGTGAAGTTTTGCTGAGGAATTGAGGAATCAGTTATTAATAATTAAGGTCAAAGAACAGACTTTAAGAAAAAGTTTGTCCATGTCTCAGCTTTTCCTAGACCTCTGAATAAATTAAGAATGCATTTACATAGCAGAGAGATAACTGAAAATCCAGTGGTCTTCACCAAACCACATATAAAGTTCGAACTTCCGGCTTCCGACTTACCCAAGTTCTCGGCCTCTCCAAATCCGAATCATCTCCATGGATTAAAACTAAACTGCCATCGATGTGATTCAGCTGGAAATGGGCCACGACAGAGAGCTGTTACGCGTTTCTCTTTGATATACAGTAATGATTACACACCATATGGAAAATCAGTGGGGTTTTTCCGAATCCTGTCAGGAAACGACTTAAAATAAAACACGCTCCCAATAAAACCCACTCAAACACACAATTGGTAGATTTGATGAGCGTGGAGCGCTGAAGCCATGACGCAGCTTGAACATCAGGAAAGCTTAAAAAGGAAAATGGAAAATGAATACGGAAAATTTTCCCAACCCTGATATTATGCTTAGATTTATCCATGTTGTGTTTTTTTTTTTAAAGCTGGTTTTGTCAATATACACAATCATGTTAGTAATTTTCTAGTAATTTACTTTTTTTATGTTTTAGTCAAATAAATCTGTTACTATAGAAACAGAAACGTATTATTATCAATCGTTCATTTTACAGCTGGAACTACTGTCTGAGCCATGCTGTTATACAAAAACCTTCTGACCAATCAGATTCTGTGCTGTGGTATAATATAATGTAATATAATATAATATGATATAATCACCTACACTGGTTTGCAAAGCAAATGCACCAAATGTTCGACCATTTGGCATTTTTGCTTAAGAAAAATTTTTTGCTTTTTATCATAGATTGAGTACAAAGGTGAATTTTTTCCTCAGTTTTGGCCAGCTAGCCCTGTAAAAACCGCACTCCAAAAAGCTTGCACGGAGCAAACAACTTCTCCGAACTAATTCTGTACGTTAGCACGTAGAGCTTTGTGAGAGCAGACAGGAGTCCATCACTTCTCCTTGTCCACTCATCTCTCATTCTCTCTCTCTCTTTTTCTTTCTTTTCTCCCCCCACCAGTCCAGCTATCTGCCTCTCTGCCCAGTGTGTCCTCACACCTACACTCCCCCCACCACCACCTCTATCTACCCCCTCCCTCACTTTTTGCACGGGAGGAAAAACAGCACGGGCGAGGTTTTTAATTCAAATTTCATCTGCAGCTCGGCGGCCCGTAAGCTCACTCAGCAGTCACTGGAGTCTAAAGTGGCTCTGGGGAGCGCTCTCACAGTTCTATATGCAAATAGAGCTGCACCTGGCCAGTGGAGCAGGCCTGCTGAGAGCTTACTTATGCAAATCTGATTGAGTGAGAGCATATTGCCACGGCGCACACAGGCCTCGCAGACCACGAGTTATATTTCACCCGTGCCACAGCCACCATGTTCAGAGAGACAATTTTTTTTTTTAAAAAGGGAAGGAAAAGAGGGGAAAAAGGCAAAAGAATGCGCCATTTCTAGAATAGTCGACAGCCGGTGTGATGAACTTCCTCGTTTTGCTCTCTCTTAGTATTCCCGCTCGAATTCCACCACACACCCTGCTTGGTTTTACGGCATCATGGGGCAGATGGAGAATAAATGACACAGGACCTCTGTAATTTCCTATGCACACTTTGCAAATGGGTTGAAATCTCAATATGCCCAACATACCACTCTGTGTCTGAGTGTGGCATCAACCCTGTGATTAAGTGGTGAGGGTTCGCTGCAGTTTAATCTCCCAACTCATGCAATACGCTGATGTAGACAAATGAGACGACCAGAATCAAACAAATGACATATTAGACTTAACAGTAATGGAATAAAAGCAGTTTACATACAGTAACACCTTTCACGTATACCGGATTTAGATATAATATTTCTGTTAAATAGGGAATAAAACTATTACCTACATGTATTTCTGAAATAGGAAGCAGGATTTGCACAATGTCTTATTAACTCACTGCAAAAAATGACATCTTAGCAAGTGAAAATATCTTGAATATAGTCAAATATATCTAGCGTTTCCTATTATAAGATTACAATGAGCCAAATATAAGATTATCAAACGTATTACAAGACATTTTTATTCACTTTAAGCTTTATATTTTCTTATTCTATAGGCAGCTAATTTAGCTTCTTTCTAGAATCAAATGCTTAAAATGAGCAAAATTATCTGCCAATAAACAATTAATAAGATTTTAAGCTTGAAATTAGTACAAAAAAAAAAAACTATTAAATAAGTTTAATAATGTTATTTTCCCTTGCTAAGATGTCTTTTTTTTTGCAGTGCTTCAAAAGAGAATAAAAGAGAGGCTGGTGTGAGAATGACTGTTTATAGCTTGAGAACTTATAAATGTAACTATAAACTGATAAAAATATAACATGTCTAAGGTGTTGTTCTATAATTAATAAAAATTCCAACCTTTGGCAAATTGCTGTCGTATAAGAGGAATAAAACACTTCAGAACTTGCAGATATTGGAAAATAATCAACTTTGGGAAGGTAAGGAGTCTCCAGTTTCAGTGGTTTGTCACAGTCAAAGTAATGCTGTATGTTTTCCACCACAGGAATCGTGGTACTGTGCATTTTGAGATGCTTTTCTGCTCACCACAGATGTAAAGAGTGTTTAACTCTTAATTGAGGTTCATTAACTGAAGCGCTTGAGCTGCATGATATTATGCATTGCGCTGCTTGCACATTTGATTGACTGACAATTGATAATTGCATGAATGTTCAGGTGTATAGGTGTTCCTAATAAAGTGGCCGGTGAGTGTATTTAATTATTCGGTCCTGTTTTATTATTTTTTTTATATTTCTTTAGCTATCGTCTCAGTCCTGCTGTATACAGTAATATAGGAGCAGGTGAAGAGAGAGCTCATTCTGTAACATTATTAAGCATGTCATTATACACTCCTACACATTCTACATTCTCCTCCCTACTACGCATCGATATGTACATTTCCCAAAGCCAGCAGTAAATCAGGGCGCAGCGCCTTAGCGAATTTGTCTGCATGCTAATCCAGTGTTGTCACACGGCTGCTCCGAGTCGCTCGTGCTCGAGTTAATTCAAGTAGCTCATGTCATTATGTAAGGCATCAGAGTGTAATTGCACTAAAACGTAGTGGTGTGAAGCTGTCCGCTAAATCAACACGCACGCTAACGTGTCATTCTGCTCTTTAGAACCGCACGTCACGTCGGATCAGACATGGAAGTCGGACGGAATTATTCAATTTGCTATAACGTAATTATGTGAGATGCGACTCAAGGCCCGGTGCTCTTATTATGACTGTGATATGATGAATTGAAGCGTAGAACCGGACCTGGGAGAGAGCAGCGTTCTCGAGAAACGAGTGTGGATTGGTCGGTTGCAGGCCCACTACTGAACTGTGGGTGTCCTTGTTAGAAGAATGTGCTCATCTTTCTAATATATAGATCGACAGACAGACAGATAGACAGACAGATAAATAGATAGATCGATAGATCGACAGACAGACAGACAGATAGACAGACAGATAAATAGACAAATAGATAGATCGATAGATAGACAGTCAGACATACAGACAGACAGATAGATAGATAGATAGATAGATAGATCAACAGACAGACCAATAGATAGAGAGATAGACAGACAGACCGATAGATCGATAGATAGATAGACAGATAGTAGACAGACAGACAGACAAACCGATAGATTGATAGCTAGATAGACAAATAGATAGATAGATAGATAGATAGATAGATAGATAGATAGATAGACAGACAAAACGATAGATAGATAGATAGATAGATAGATAGATAGATAGACAAATAGATAGTAGACAGACAGACAGCAAACCGATAGATTGATAGCTAGATAGACAAATAAATAGATCGATAGACAGACAGACAGACTTATAGATTGATAGATAGATAGATAGATAGATAGATAGATAGATAGATAGAGATAGAAAATCTATTGAAAATAAATAGAAAAATAAATGAACAAACAAGTAAACAAAAACAAACAAACAAATAAAATAAACAAACATCCATCCATCCGTCTCATTCTCTCTTTGTATCTCTCTGCCTCTCTTTCTTTCCGTTCCTCACTCTTTCTATGTGCATCTCTCTCTCTCTCTATCTATAGCTCTATCCATCTATCTATCTATAAAAATAAATTAAAAAATGATAAATAAGCAAACAAACAAACAATCAGGAAAATAGTGAAGGAAAAGAAATGAATAAATGAAGGAACAAACAGATAAATAAATAAATAAAGCGAAAGAACCTACGTGGAAAAACTAACAATTAAATACTCTCATCATTTATCTCTGCCTCATGCGCTTCTAATAACCCAATTATGGAGAGAAAGCACTTGTTTTCGTACGGTGTGTCAGGATTTGATGATCTCCCCACGAGCAGACACCCCAGCGCTTAATATTTACTGGCGCTAAGCTAAATCAGAGCTTTAACTCACACCGTCGTGGACTCTCGGACCCGGACGACTCTAATAAGTGAGCGCTTTCACACTTGTTTAGCTTTTAAAGTGCTTGTGCAAAATACAACACAAGACCAGGAGGCGGCGACGGGGGGGAAGGGGGAGGTGGAAGGGGCGGGGCTCAGCTCGGTTATGGAGAATATGCGAGCCATTCGTTTTAATAAGGCCACTCATGTCATCCACAACAGTCAGTCGTTTGTGTGATGGCGTTCCCGCTCGGTCGTGCCCATACAGCCCTGCCTGAGCTTTAATATCACTTAAACAGATTAGCAGATTTGTCTCTCACCACTGAGCGACGACACAACAGCCAGACGCAGGCGACTAATGATGAGGTCATTACGCTGCTGATCAGACACACAGAGTAAGAGAAAGGGTCACACGTGTGGACACTGGGAAAGGTCATTGGTAATCGCACCTCACTCCGCCCGCCGTGCGTCCCGCCATCTCGACAGCTGAGCAGTAAAAAGAGCTGCGTGGCTCTCTGACTGACAGTTTTCCTAATTGTATCCACTCATTCATGACAATTTGATTAAAATATTACGCCAAAGTCTCGCCCCCTGTTTGTTCCATGCCTCCGAATCTAATTCTGATTTTTAAAAAAATAAAAAAAAAGAAAGATTACTTTCACAGGCATGACTGAGGATGCTATTAACTTCTACTTAATCTTTATTAATGCTCCGATTTTAACATATGTATAGCTTTCGTCTCACTCCCTTTGTTTTAATTCCAGGTTTCATCAGTGACATGTTAGCTGAGATTTCAAATTTGGGTTCAAACACTTCCACCACTGTTACTTCTGCTAATACTACTACTACAACTGCTATTGCTTCTACTGTTACCACTACCACTACTACTACTATTTCTACTACTAGCACTACTACCACTACTACTATTACGTCTATTACCACTACTACTTTTACTACTACCACTACTACTATTACTTCTACTAATACTACTACCAGTTCTACTATTACTACTACCACTACTACTACCACAATTATGTTTATTAGTACTATTACTACTACCACTACTACTACTAATACTTCTATTACTACTACCACTACCACTTCTACCATTACGTTTATTACTACTGTTACTACCACCACTACTCCTATTACTACTACCACTATTACTTCTACTAATACTACTACCATTCTACTAGTACTAGTACCACTACTACTACCACAATTATGTTTATTAGTACTATTACTACTACCACTACTACTAATACTTCTATTACTACTACTACTACCACCACTTCTACTATTACGTTTATTACTACCACCACTACTCCTATTACTTCTATTACTACTACTACTACCAGTTCTACTAGTACTACTACCACTACTACTACCACCACTACTACTAATACTATTATTACTACTACTACCACTACCACTTCTACCATTACGTTTATTACTACTATTACTACCACCACTACTACTATTACTTCTAGTACTACTAATACTAATAATAACAATAATATTACAAAGAAGATATTTTGTAGGGTTTAATTTTTCATTGGTCCTCTGACATAAGCACACATGGATTGTGATCATACACTCTTCGAACTAAAAAAAAAAAAAATCAAGGGTTTGTTAGATAGTTAAGCTTAGTTTTATTGCACTTATACTACAGCGATCACAGCCAATGATTTCAATAATAAAATCTTAATAATAAAAGAGCAATGTTGTTCTTTTTGTTGTTCTCGTTACATTTACAGTTGTGGAATCTCTGCAAAACAAGTTAGTTCCTGTTATCACTTACTTTATAACAGCTATAAACGGTCGTTCCCTCACCAGCCTGTCTATATTTCCCTCTCTTGACGTTAAATAGCTAATTAGCTTATTAAATTACACGTTTTTTTAAAATCGATTTATTATTAGACTCAGATTATACATGTGTATATGAGCTGTATATGAATGTCCCTGTGAATGAGCTGTTACTGTAGAAATGATAACATATTAGAATGAGAGCATTAATACAGTATAAAGCCGGAACTACTGTCGGAGCTGCTCTTATAGAAAATTAATCAACACCTTCTTCTGACCAATCAAAACCGAGAACTCAACAGCTGTTTACATATTCATCAGCTGATGTAACAGGAATGAAATGTTACTCCAGTTTTATGACGCTGCAGTTTTGAAGTTTACACCAAAGATATCATCCGTCCTTGTTTTAGGTCACCGATTCAATTAGTCCACAGACCTCGAGAGCTACGATAAATTAGCCTTCCTGTGAAAAGGGGGAAAAATGTTGTAATGTGATGTCAGTGAGCATGGTAGGGTGAAGGGGGGGGGGGGGGGGGGGGGGGGGGGGGGGGGGGGGGGGGGGGGGGGGGGGGGGAAGGGGGGGCTCCTAGCTCAGAGGATTTGAAAAAATACATGTATCATTCACCTGATTTGAATTGTAGCTCGCTTTTTTTTGAACTTCTGCCAATTCATTTTGTACATTAAAAATTGGTCAGGGTTGATAAGATTCCATTTTCACGGTTGGCAATGCGGAACTGGCGAAAGAATACAATTACAGACCCCAGAGTAAACTCTCCGAATGTCAACTTGATGTAAATGATGGAGAGCAGGAACACAAAGGAACAGGCTTCAACATTCTCTCCCCTTTCCATTCTCTCTCCCTCTATCTCTCTATCTCTCTCTCTCTCTCTATCAGGGATGTGTTCACCTCTGCACTCCTTTTCTAAAGAGTTTCTTATGTAAAACAAAACTCTGGTTAAGTCTGAGGTAGAGATGTGATTGAACTTTTTTTTTTACTTTTTTATTATCAAGTATATTTTATTATGAAGTCAGGATCTGAAAAAAAAATATATATATATATATACACACACACAAATACGGCAATAACAGGAAAATAATCAATGATCTTACTGAGATTATTTTCCAATAAACGCACATCCTAGAGTGTTCTAATTTGCCAACAATTACAATTTTATTTATTTATTTATTTTAAAATAAAATAATACTTCATTCTTTTTTTTTTATCCGTTTCCAGTTACATTTAATGTTGTGGAATATCCACAGAAAAGTTTGTTCCTGTTATCATTTACATTTTAGCGGCAGCTCTAATCAGTCGTTCCCGCTAAACCGAAACGCAGCTTGTCATGTTCTCCTCTCATCTCATCGCTCATTTTTCAGAATATTCAGCATAGCAGGAGTTGAAATAGATTCACGCTGAATCTTTATACTTGCTAACTTGCTAAGCAGTAGGATAAAACATAGCCATTTTCCCTACAACTCCCCTAGTGGCAATGTTTAACAATTTTTTTTTTTGCCTCAAGCGCATATGCAACATTCTCATCGTGTTTAGCATTAGAGAACGAGAAAAAGCATGTAAATGTATGTAAATAAATCAGATGTCAGGGCCTTTGACATGTGAAGAGACCTGGGAGCAGATTTCCGTGTTTGGTGTCGTGTCGTGATCGCAGCCAGGTCACAAACAGCTGCGTGCTTCATAATCAGGAGGCCGTGATGGAGCCACATGATCAGGCAATATTATCCTCTCTCTGCGCTTTAGTTTGGTTAGAGGAGCCTGTTTTGCTTCTTTGCACCAAAGAATATGCATGAAAATAGTGTTATGCGAACGGCTGGAATTAGTCAGGGTGAAATGTCAGCAGTGTGTCACGTCAAGGCCAGTCTATACAGCGTTTTGTTCCGTTTTTCTGTCACGAGGTTAATCTGCTGGGTTTTTTTTACATTGTAACACATTAGAGTGTGTCTTTAGAGTGCAGGTTTTCTTGATATATGGGAAGCGTTTGCCATCGGATGTTCCCATTTTCACTTATTTGTATTGCAATTAGCTATTTACCCTTTAAGAGCTAACTAATTAACCAGCTCAGGCAGCACAACGCGAGAGAAACAGATTTTCCCAATTTGCATTTAGGCAAGCTATGTGGACACAAACAGTACATTAGGCTGAAAAGAGGGCTGAGCATCCCCCTGCGGACAGACTATCAAAGGCGCGTGGAAACGAGATTACAGCGAGCAGATTCTGTATCTGAGTGCAGTACACACACACACACACACACACACACACACACAGACACAGAGGGAGATACACAGGCAGAAAATGGGAAAGATGCACAGGGCAGAGAGAGACGAGGAGCAGAGTGTAAACACCAGCCTCACTCTGAGGACCCATTTTCCTCTTACAGCGGTATCATCGCATCGCGGCGATTCAGACGCCTCGCGCATCTGTTGCCCTGCAGCCAAAACGGAAAACACTGCAACGGAAGATAAATCTTGTTGCCTGACAGGGGGTTTGACAGAGTGGAAAGTGTTCAGAGATTTGCGCTCGTGCAGAGCACAGCCACAGAGGCTAATGGTCAAACTGAGCAATTTGGAGCTGCAGGAATACTTCTGAATTTTTTTTTGTTGTTTTTTTTAAAAAAAACATCTGTTATGTACAGCACAAAAGGGTGTGCTTTTATAGGAACATAATCAATGACTCAAAGCAGAGCACTTCCTGAAGTTTTTTTAATTCCTCTTACACCACAACAATTTTCCAACGTTATACTTTTTATCCATTTATGCCTACATATAATGCTGTTATAGCAGCCATTCCCTCACCCGAGTCTTCTTTCTTTCTCTCTCTCTGCTTGTGACCACAAATCGTAAACTCGCCCGTCTTGAAACTGTGTCAGAAAGTTAGTGTTACAAAGCGCTGAGACTGGAGACTCCTTCCACAAATGTTAAAAGACGTCTCCTATCTATTTGGCTAGCATTCAAATGCGTTTATATCAAACATTAAATATCAGCATCTCTCATTTTTCTTATCTTTAATAGAGCTGAAGCAGGTGATGTAATTTATCAGATGTAATTCAAGTTCTGTTCTAAACTGTATTTTCTTGGATGCCTGACATTTATGTGGCCAAGTGACTCATGTCTAGGTTTGCTTGGAGACATCAGGATTGTTACAAAGTTCCCAAAATGCTAGCTTAGAGATCGACCTGGATAGATTTCTCCGGTCGGAAAGTGAGAATGATGGGTTTTTTACCAATATATAACCTGAATGCTGCAGAAATGTGGCCAAATTTCATTTAAGTGCCTTCAGTAATAATGACAAAAATAACTCTGGAAGACGGAATGCTTTAAATCTTTCCTGCAACCCACTGGCTATGTTTTCATCCGAACTGCTAATTGTGTCACAATGTCCAAAAATGTATTTCCCCATCACAAACCACGTGGTGTGTAAACACATTCAGAAATAAAGGTACTCCTTGCACCCTTGAGTGTACTTTTATTGTGGATGTTTTACCTGGGAAGGTACATGTGGTGCACAACTTTAATTCACTTTTAGATTAAAGAGAGGTCCAATTAAGGTCTGATTTACATTATATGGCCAAATGTTTGTTTACACCTGACCATCACATCCATATGTGCTTGTTGAACATCCCATTCCAGATTTGGTCCCTCTTTGCTGTTATAATAAGCTCCACTCTTCTGGGAAGGCTTTCCACTAGATTCTGGAGCGTGGCTGTGTGGATTTGTGATCATTCAGCTACAAGAGCATTAGTGAGATCAGGCACTGATGTTGTGTGAGGAGGTCTGGGGTGCAGTCGGTGTTCCAGTTCATCCTAAAGGTGTTCAGTGGGGTTGAGGTCAGGGCTCTGTGCAGGACACTCGAGTTCTTCCACTCCAACCTTCACACACCATGTCTTCATGGAGCTCGCTTTGTGCACAGGGGCATTGTCATGCTGGAACAGGTTTGGGCCTCTTAGTTCCAGTGAAGGGAAATTGTAACGCAACAGCATACAAAGACATTCTATACAATTGTGTGATTCAAACTTTGTGGTAACAGTTTGGAGAAGCTCCACATATGGTTGTGATGGTCAGGTTGTCATAATCTTTTGGCCATATATCTGTGTATCTTAAATTATTTTTAAAGATACACCGTTATTTCTGAGAGTTTATACACTGTAGTGTGAATAGCCAATCAGATTGATGCTTTGTAGGCTGTGGGTGGAGCGTCTGAGACTAAAACTAAAATCTTCACACTAATGTTTTATCAGTTAGAGGACAGCAGTGGAGATGTTTTCATCCACTGAGCACATGTAGCTACACAGCCACAATCACGTTCACGCTGGACATGTCTTCCTCCCGCTCATGGCATCAGGGAGGCATCATGGAAATGCGAGCTGACACCATTTGCAGAGTGGAAATGAGGTTGGGACTGGAGAGAGGCCTATTTCTCACTCCGAATGGAGGAAGAGCCCCCGATGCCCGCGTGGCACTGCCCTCCCTAATGACCACATGGCCGCTTCAGAGAGCTAAAGGAACGCGCCTCGGCAGCCATCTGATGCGGGGAGGAGAGGAAATGGATCGGATGGGGGTTACTTCATTATGCAGCAAATTAGAAAAATTCATAATTTATCATTACAGCCAGCCGAAATGCCACCCAACTGAGCCTCACCCTGTGAAAAACATCACGCGGAAAGGGAAAAAAATAAAAAAGAAGCAGTACTGACAGAGGCCTGCAGCAGCCAACGGGCAAAATTAATATGCAAATGTATGCAAGAAATTAAAAAGCAGAATTACACAGGCAAATGAGGTAGCTACACTTGAATTGTTAGGATTATGAATAATTACTGCGAATTTCCTGCTCCTAATATAACTTGTTTTTTGATAAACAAAGACTTAATTATCGAGATGCGCTGGAGAATTTCCGCGGCACTCATTAATCTTGCAGAAAAAACAAGTCCCCGGTGGCCGGCGGTAATGAAGAGAGCGTGCCCTGAATCGGCAGAAAGATCAGAGGCAGCGGGGGTGCCAGGGTGGAGGGAGCGAGGCGGCAGTGCCACTGTCCCGCACGCACACCCAAGAGTGTCATAACTTCTTCCGTTAACAATCAAAGAGACTTATTTATGCTGGCAACGGAGCCGTAAGTCCAATTTTTACGAGGCCTGGAGCGCTCTGAGGGATGATGCGCTGATGCGCTCTGGAAATGCCACTCTCGTCGCCTCTCCCCCAGCTCTGATAGCGAGCGCTAATGGAGCTGAAGATGCCTGGCAGAGGCAAGCGCAAGGTTTGGCGCACCACAGTGCCAGCCTTAAGGGGAGTGAGAAGCTCGGCACCTCAGGGACCTGTGCCATAGGTCCAGGGAAGCAGCCGCAGTCCAGTGATGCTGTGTGTGTGTGTGTGTGTGTTTTTGTGTGTGTGTGTGTATGAGAGAGAGAGAGAAAGAGAGAGAGACGGAGAGTGAGAGAGACTCCCGATGGAGCAGCGAGCAGATAAACAAGGACACATGCTACAGATGGCTTTAATGGGGCCTGCAGGTACCGTTAGTTCTACAGGGAAATCAGTAATCGTCCAACCTTTCCACCAGGCAGCCGGAGACAGACAGGACATCCACACCGAGTAGAGCCTGGAGATGATAAACAATACCGAGAGAGAGAGAGAGAGAGAGAGAGACAGGCAGAGCAAGAGTGAGAAAAAAGTGAGACAGAGAGAAAGAAGGAAAAAGACAGGGACAGAGACAGCGAGAGAAAGAAACAGACAGAGTGAGAGAGAAAGAGACTGAGAAAGATGGGCAGAGATAAATAAAGAGAGAAAGAGTGAGAAAGAGAGAGAAGGAGAAAAAGACAGGGACAGAGACAGAGGTATAGAGAGAAAGAGACAGACAGTGAAAGAAAGAGATCTGGAGAGAGAAAGCGAGGCAGGGGGAGAGAGAGATAGAGAGAGAGCAAGAGTGAGTAAGAGAGGGAAAGACTGAGACAGGCACAGAGAGAAAAAGTGAGAAAAAGAGAGACAGACAGAGAGGGAGAGAGAGAGGCAGGGTCGCACACACACACACACACACACACACACACACACACACACAGAGGCTCTGAAGAGGTCATCTGATTAACTATAATACTCCCAGAAGTAAAAAAAACTAGCCCTGAAATGTACCGAGCCCTGAACTGGGCCATCAGTGACCAAGAATTAAAATCACTTCCGTAGAACAAACACACACCGACTCGCCTCTTTACTTTTATACACACTCACTCAACACCGACTCGCCTCTTTACTTTTATACACACTCACTCAACACCGACTCGCCTCTTTACTTTTATACACACACTCACAGTACACATTCACTCAACACCGACTCGCCTCTTTACCTTTATACACACTCACAGTACACACTCACTCAACACTGACTCACCTCTTTACTTTTATACACATTCACTCAACACCGACTCACCTCTTTACTTTTATACACACACTCACAGTACACATTCACTCAACACCGACTCGCCTCTTTACCTTTATACACACTCACAGTACACGCTGACTCAACACCGACTCGCCTCTTTACCTTTATACACACTCACAGTACACGCTGACTCAACACCGACTCGCCTCTTTACATTTATACACACTCACAGTACACGCTGACTCAACACTGACT
>CM040463.1:26570115-26584689 GCA_022758105.1 Pangasianodon gigas | reverse complement strand
ACTCAACACCGACTCGCCTCTTTACATTTATACACACTCACAGTACACATTCACTCAACACCGACTCGCCTCTTTACATTTATACACGCTCACTCATCACCGACTCGCCTCTTTACATTTATACACACTCACAGTACACGCTCGCTCAACACCGACTCGCCTCTTTACATTTATACACACTCACAGTATACGCTGACTCAACATCGACCTGCTGCTCACCTTGTAGGAGGCTAAAGTCTGTCTTTTTCCATCCACAGAGTGTGTTAGGACTGTTTCTCAAATCAGCAGTGCCATTCAAGTGTTCAGAACCCCAGTAACTCTGCTGTACCTGATACACTCGTACCAGCACCACGCACGCACACACACACACACTTCCACGTCAGTGTCACTAGGGTCACCGAGTGCTCTGATGAATATGATGTAAATCATACGCCATGGCCTTCACACTCACCAGATCTCAACCTAATTAAACACTTATGTGAGATTTTGGAGTGATGTGTTAGCGTTTTCCAGCACCATCATCAAAACATCAACTGAGGGAAGATTTTTTTTGGAAGAACAGTTCCAGACTCTATGCCAAGGATTACTGAAGCTGTTCTGGCGTCCCACGCTGGCGCAACATCTTACAGTTACTTTGAATCTTTTCATTTGTCATTAAATATAAAATGTTAAATACAAACTTGACATCTCTCATCCACTTTCATACAAACAGATACAGAAAGAGGGCTAGAGATAGAGAGAGAGAGAGAGAGAGAGAGAGAGAGAGAGAGAGAAATACAGACAAACATACAGTTAGGTCCGGAAGTATTTGGACAATGACAGAGTTTTTGTGATTTTGCCTTTATACACCACCACAATGCATTTGAAATAAAACAATCAAGATGTGATCGAAGTGTAGACTTTCAGCTTTATTTTAAGAGGTTCCACAAAAATATGGCATTTACCATTTAGGAATTACAGCCAAGTGCTTCCATTTTCAGGGGCTCAAAGGTATTTGGACAAAGTGACATAATTGTAAATATAACCATAATTTTAATACTTGGATGAAAATCCTTTGCAGTCAGTGACTGCCTGAAGTCTGGAGCCCATGGACATCAAGTTTCCACTGAGTTTCCTCCCTGGAGATGCTTTGCCAGACCTTCACTGCAGCCACCTTCACTTGCTGCTTGTTTGTGGGTCTTTCTGCCTTCAGTCTTGTCTTCAGTAAGTGAAAAGCAGCTCTATTGGGTTGAGATCAGGCCACTGACTTGGCCATTGAAGAATATTCCATTTCTTTGCCTTCAAAAAGTCTTGAGTTGCTTTCACAGTATGTTTAGGGTCATTATCCACCTGCACTGGTAGGCGTCCTATCAGTTTTGTAGCATTTGGCTGAATGTGAATGTTTCTTGATAGAGAAAGACAGACAGAGAGAGAGATAGAAAGCTCGACAGAGAGATACAGACAGACAGACAGACAGACAGCTACAGATACAGAGATAGATAGACAGAGATGGAGACAAGATACAAAGAAAGAAATAGAGAGCTAGAGAAATACAGACAGATCGACAGACACAGAGAGGGAGACATACAGATGTAGAGTTAGAGAGAAAGATAGAGGGCTAGAGATAGATAGATAGATAGATAGATAGATAAAAAGATATAGATAGATATGGATAAAGATAGAGATATAGATAGATGAGACTTCTTCTCTTCAGTGTGTGAAGATGGACAGATGAACATGAAAAGCAAAATGTGTGAAAAGACTAATCTTTAGAGAGAAAAGTGTCACTTGATGTGAGTTTTTTTTTTTTTTTTTTTAAAAACAGAGTCATTTAATCATGTAAAATGTTCAATGCAGCTTTCCTGCAGGTTTCATGCTGCGGTCAGTGCAGGGTCCTGACTGCATCTACACACACACACACACACACACACACAGTAATGGCCACGAAGCGCACACACACACACACACACACACACACACACACACAGGCCCTGATGCACACTGCAGCGAGGCCTAGCGGGTCCCTGTTGTTTTGCGCAGCCCAGTGTGCCACGCCAGTTTAGTGCCTGCAAAGTGGCTGCAAAGTGGCCACAGGAGGTCGAGGAGTCTGCGCCATTAATACACAACTAAGGCCCAATTAAAGGCAGGTGACCCAGAGGAACCAGGTCCTCTCCCTCCATCTGCCCTCTATGGGGCTTCATTAAAGAGAAAGATGCAGGAGACACATCTCCAAGGATGTCACGGACACAGCAGCAACCCCCCTTACAGCAAACACACACTCGCACAAACACAACAATTACACCACATTCAGAACACAAACAACGACAGAGGGCCAGGCCAGAGAAACGATGAGCACGCACGCAATTAAGCTATTGGAAAGGAAAAAAAAAACCCCAATGTGCTGAATGAAGACGTTGCGACTAGTTCATGCTCAGACACAGCACATGTGTGATTACATCAGCACTGACGGACAAAACGGCAGCAGGTGTGTTAATGAACTCATAGTTAGGACTGGGTTTAAAAAAAAATAAAAAAATCAAAGTCACCCTTTAGCCAAAAAATGAAATCTGCAGTATGTTGTATTTAGTCATCTAGTATTTAGTTGTGTTCTGGAGCTACACTAATGTTGCTAACAAGTAATGGAAACTTACAGACACCAATTAAGCTCCATGAAGCATCAGACTCAGGTAGGAGGTGTGGCCTAAACAATAATAATAATAATAATAATAATAATAATAATAATAATCTTTTTTCATAGCACCCATTTCACATACAGTGGGAAGTAAAAAAAAAACAAGAAATAAAGATAAATACAGTAGGCAAAAATAAAATGCTAAATAACAAAACAGGCACATAATAATAATAATAATAGTACTACGATAGATAGATAGATAGATAGATAGATAGGTAGATAAGTAATAGTAATGACAGAAAAAAGAAAATAACAAATAACCTAAAACAAAATTCTAATTGTGTAAAAAGAAAATAAAATTAAATTTACATTATTTAAAATTCTTGGTCACATGACAAGCTGAAGTTGTTTTTTTTTTGTCTTACTAACTTCAGAACAGAGGCTGGTGAGGGAACGACTGTTTATAGCTGCTGTAATGGGAGTGAGAACAGAAGCGGACGTTCCACAGCATTAAATGTAACTATAAATGGATAAAAAGTAAGATGTGTTGTTCTTTAATAAAGTGGAAATGGTAATCGTAATGGACACACTGCTGCAGTATAAGAGGAATAAAACACTTTGGGATGTTTTGCTGTTGGAAGATAAACAGTCAAGCACTTTGTTGATTATTTTCCTAAAACAGCACACCCCTAAGTGTGTTATTCCTTACTTCTTGGATGAACTTTTCTCATTGCGTTGCCTTCAGTAGCCACTGAACCGGCAGTTTATGGAAGCTAATATGTTTGAACTAAAGCTTAGTGTCTACTGTAATGGAGTTTTAATTAGAGCTTAATTCTAAGAGCTTAGAAAGTTTTTGATCCAGGTATGTAGCAGTTATAAATCAGACACGTGTCCTTCCCGATGGTTAAAGCCGATGATGATGATGATGATGATGGATAGCTATAGATCCGAGGTGGTCATGCCTCTCTAGGTTAGTTCACTCTGAATCAGCCTGCTACTGGTTCTGCTTTTTTTTTTTTTTTAATACCTATGCAGAAAGCAGATTTCTCTGGGTCTGAGCCAGGGCTCGGGCTGCCTGGAGAGATGCGTGCGGCTGTTACAGCGGATGTGATTGCGCTGCCAGTCAAGCCGCACACCCGCGTGTGTGAAGAGGTGATTAACAGACGTGGGAGATCACACGTATACGTGTCATCAAGCAGAGCTGTTGATGTTAGCCTGGGGACTAAAAGGAGTGGTTTCCGAGCGCATACGTCGAAACGCGTGCGGGTGTGTTTGCATGTTCGCAGCAGGACTAACAAAAAAAGGAGGATAAAGCAAAAACAGTGAGAAGAGTGAGAAGATTTTCAGGTTGTAGGGGTGAAATTGGGAGAAAAAAAAAGAAGCAGGCATTGATGCGGCCTTGAATAAAGTCAAAGGAGAAGAGAGTGAGTGGACAGTCAGGTGTGGAGTAACACGGACAACCCAGACACACCATTAGCTTCATGTGGATAAACACCCTGTTAGCCACAGCTAATAGCCTAATTAATGACATATTTATAGCGCCATTAAAGGTTCTCAGCCATTCACTTTCCCCCCTTCACACTGACTAAAATCACAGATGACGCCATCTTTCAGTTCTGCTAAAAATAATATATATACTTTACATAATGTTCCCTAAATGTAGACATGCGTGAAGTTGAAAATGATCACACACTTGCATCAAAAGACATCATTTGGCTCCATAGCACCATTTCTACATTTCTACAGTTTGACAATTTCATAATATAACAAAAGAAGTACAGAATAACACACTTGGTAGTGTGCTGTTTTAGGAAAATAATCTAATTTCCTAGAACTTCACATCCTGAAGTGTTTACTTCTTCTTATACGACAACAATTTGCTCATTTTTTTTAAATAAAAGAACGACATGTTACTTTTTATCCATTTATAGCTATATTTTATGTTGCGGAACATCCGTAAAACAAGATAGCTTTGTTCTCACTTACGTTATAGCAGCTATAAAACAGCTGTTCGCTCACAAGCCTGTCTTTTTTCTCTGTCTAGAAGTTAATAAGCTAAAAAAAAAAAAAATACAACTTGTCATGATACAAAGAAACCGGAAATCCTCGGTCGGAAAAGTGCTGACACTGGAGACTCCTTCCCTAAATGTCGTATATAAAATGTCTCCTTTGCTATCATTTTTAATTATTAGTTGTAGATTATGTCAAGCGTCCGCCGTGTGAATGAGTTGTTACTATAGTGATAACGATAACATATTTAGAATGACATCTTAATATAAACCTGTGATTTGTCTTGTAGATGAAACTTGAAAGTTAACGTCTTCTGAACGTTCAGATTTCCGAATCCAGAAAACAGCGCTGCGGTACAAGTCCATACATGACATACCAGTTGCACATTTTTCATATGCGAGGCAGATGTATGTGCAAACTCCAAGGAAGAGAAAAAAAAAAAAAAAAAGGGAAGGCGGAGAAAGCCACGCGTGTCAGAAGCCACATTTCCATCCGCAGAGGGCAAATATAACACACGTTTAACTGTACAACATCTACCCGCTGCAGCTCTGTATGCATGTCGTATGATTTGAAATGCATATTGATTCGACTAATTAATTCCAAATATTTCACAAGAGTGAAGAAGGGAGAAAAACACACACACAGTCTCACACACACACAAACACACACAGTGTGTAATTAACTTCTCTGTGCTTTAACTGTCCCCATGCTGCAGCACTCTGACACTGGGCTATTGTGTGTGTGTGTGTGTGTGTGTGTTGCTGTCCTCCCTCCCTGAGGAAACCGGCGCACTAGCCGCTTTAATGAAGTCCCACAGAAGGGAAGCGAAACCTGTCTTGTTTTTTCGAGCTCGCCTTTTGGGCCAAGAGCGTAATTGGGGACTGAGTATCCAATTAATGCTGAACAACCGAGGGGGCTCGTGTGGAGAGCATAAGGTGACTCGGCTAATATTGTTTGTAGGCGCTTTGTAATGGTAGGGAGGAAGGATGAGGCGAAGCTTTGGGACACGATCGGACTTTGAAGATGGTCTAAATGGAACCATCGTTTAGCCCAGTGGCCGGAGGGACGCGTAATACCGAGGGACGCTGATTATTTACTGTAAGTGGGCGCTCGTTCTCTAGTGCCGTCCGGCTGTGTGAGTGAAAAAGACATTAGGGTCCTCATGAGCGAAGAGGAGGGCACTCCGGGCTGGATGTCCTTCGCCTCGACCAGCAACTAGGTCACAAACAAATGTGGTGAGGAAAAGCGGTGGCGTCTACCGAGAACGAAATCACATTAATGCCACAGGGACAGGGGAGTCCCTCAATCCCTTCTTCATTAAAACTAAATAAAAAAAGCCAGGTCATTTATCTCCTTCCCTCTAAAGCCATAAACACAAATAGTTTCACTCGGCTATTTTTCTTTCACTCAGTGCCACGGCATAGATCATTGACAATAAAAGTCTCGTCCTGATGATTCGCTGGGTTAAATTGGAATGTAAAGGAAGCGGAGTGTAATTGGAAGAAATATGATGTAAATAATGACACCGGGGTTACACTTTTGGGAAAAAAAAAAAAAAAAGACACAAAAGCAAAGACAAAGCCATGGGAAATTATAAGGAGGCCTTGACGCTCATCTTGAAGGTTTTCCTTTGGTAACAGCTACCTTTGCATCCTAAAAAAAAAACAAAAAACACTCATTAAAGGAACAATAGAACGGGGTGGTGGGGGTGGCGGAGGGGGTGGCGGAGGGGTGACGAGGCTTTACAGCTGGGTCCTCCGAAAAGCAAGCAGGCGGTACATCATTGTGTCTGTTATTAATTGGATTACAATTAGCCAGATTTAACCCTTATTAATGACGTCCCTGTTAGGATGTTAGGATGACGCTGCACTCTCGGGCGTCCATCCGCAGAGCCACAGTGCACTCTGTGGAAAGAGAAGGAACCAGCAGGAAGACGGGGATGAAATTATAATAATCTCACATGCACAGGTACACGATGAACTGCAAGCGGTTTCAAAGTGTGCTTATTAATGTAGCAATGTATCAAACGACCATGGGGGAAAGAAAAAAAAAAATCTCAAAAAGACTACGGTAAAATTAAAGTGTAAAAAAAAAAAAAGTGGACGTGAATAAATTAAAAATAGATATGCAGCAGGCCTGCCTGGAAGCGTAATTGTTTTCAATTATAAAGTGCTTACTAACACATTTAAAATGGTGCTAGACTACAAGCCTAGAGGGGATGAAGCTCCTAATTTGGGTAATTCAGGCTTTGACAGAATCCGAACACTTACAGCAAGGGTTTTAAAGTGTATTTAAAGCTCTCCGAATGTGAACGTTACCAAGGGGACTGTAACCAGGCCCGGGTCACGGCGAGGGAACGGGAGAGAGGGAACATTATTACCATGGCTTCAGCACCACGGGAGGCCTCCACACCAGGCTCATCATCATACTCTTTTTTTTTTTTTCCCCAAATAGCCCATTCAGAGTCGATCGAACAAAGCAATGCCTCCTGCTTGAGTCATTTTTCCTTTTCCTTCTCACCCCGTCCAATGAGACTGAGGACACGTATGACACTTTAATAGTTTGGTTCATCTATCTTCCATTGTGCTTTTGCACCTTTGATACTGAAGCTATTCAGTGTTACACTGCATGTCCTAAAAGCAGAAGAACTTTAACTTTGACCTGCAGTCCATTCCCAGTGCGTATAAATGAGTTACAGCTCCAGCCTTGACGGCATGGCATCTGTATAAGTGCTGCTGCGGCCACTATTTTAGTGCCCCGTGAAGATCCTGATCCAGATAAGGGGCCGCCTGTTTGAATGACACCTCTGTTACTTGTGCGGAGAGAAACTACGGCGCGACCCTTCGGATTTCAACTTCAACTTGACCTCCGAGCCTGGATCGGATATCAAAACACGGTGCCATCTGGCCTCGGTCAGGACCCAGTGTGGTCTCCGGAGCACAAGGTTAATATCATACAGTTAGGGAGCGGGATAGAGACCACAATTATCTTCAATTCCAGGACAGAAAATCCTATTATTCGATCCCGGCTCGGACAGATGGGGAGGCAGCGACGTCCTCTCCCATTCCTGAGCAAGCCAATCTGCTGGCTGGAGCCACAGCAGCGATGAGGAAGGTACACAATGGTGGGAGAGGGCAGGAGGGCAGCAAGGTTTGCTCTAGTTTTTTGTATCAGGGCGCGGTGCTTGGTGAAACCTGAGCTGGGACCGGCGGCTCTGTCTCCTCCCCACAGCACGGACACCACAATAGAACCTGCAGGGAGCGTTTGAAACCCTTCAACAGCAACCGCTGGGAGGTGAAGCGACAGATGAACGCATCCCATGAGAACCACTTCTCTAAGGGGGTACACAGACCTTATGCGATATGTGTTGGGAATAGGCAGGAATCAGACTAAATATGGGGCACACTCTACTAAAATGGTCCAGAAATACATTACAAAAAGGCGGTCGGTTTCCTTTTACCAAAGGCAATGCTAATGCATGTTTCCCAGCCAGCTGAGGTCTGTGTACTATCAGGCCCCAGAGGGCTGTTTTACAGAGCAAGACCAAGGCTGAGCTTATTAAAAGAAAGCACATCCGATTTATCAAAAAATGTGCTCATGGTTTAAAAGAAGTTTGGACATTTTCTAGCAGGGACAGGAAATAAACAGAATAGTACTATTAAGTTAGCTAAATTATGAAGTGAAACAAATGGACTTCAATGTTAAAACAGACGCATCAATCTTAGTGACCATGAACATGCCACCCACAAACACTGCTTTCACCTGTGGTGAGAATTTAATAGCTAAGAACACCACACAAAAGGTTGTGTGTGAGAAACCATGAATGCCCTGTAAGCGCCACGGCTAGAATGACCACAATGGTGGTGTTCCAGACCACAAAGCCATACCGTCATACCACAGTAGTGTGAGAAATTGCCCAAGGCATGTTATAGGGCCCCATCGTGGACTGCTCCACTGCTGTTTTCACAAAAAGCAGCATTAGCAAGACACTTTAAATGAAGACCTAGGGATAGACAAAATCCATTCTGTCTTTTTCTACTGGTGTTTGATTGACCTGGCCACTTGAACACGACACCTATTAAAAGGAGTAGATAACTACATAATGGACATTTCTGCGTCCATACAAAGTGCCAGACATGAACCATGCTATCAGAACAACTCTCAGTGTTAAAAGCCCTTCATCAAGAACGTAATTGATTCCTGGTTATTAAAATGAATTTATTAACCAAATTGGTTATTAAATGTCCGTGAAGCTTCTTTAATGGCGCTCCCAGCATGAAGTCCATTAGACAGCATGACCTAATTTAAGACTTGCACACGAGCCGATTTAGAAGCAGCACAATTTTGATATCACAAAGGCGGTGATCAAGGGGTAACGGTCTGGAACGCAAGTTTGAACACTCTCTTCAGGCCTCCTTCAGAGTTCATTCAAAAAAATAAATAAATAAAAAAATATCAACCAGCACTACAGTGGAAATCTCGGCATGTGCAAGTGTCATGATAATTAAGATGACTGCCTCCTCTGATGCCTCCAGCAGTTATCAAGGCCATGTCTGGAAGTCATCATTTATCCAAGAAACAGAAACACAGAGGGTGTTGAGAGAAGCGAATGGAGGGGGCTGCTGGTATGCCAAGACAAAGATGAGATATTGGGACATTAGCCTTGGACAGTGAGACGTAAGAACGTCCCACTTATGCTGTCAAAAACGTCTTTTGATGCTCACTAAATCTTCGAATTGAATTCAAGCTTTGCGAGTTGGCCCCCAGTTTCAGTTAAGGAGTATTCTGGATCAGACGCATTAAATGCAAAGAGAATGATGAGCTATTTGGACTTTGACAGCCTAAGTGAGACGTTCTTACTTCGTCCAAACACGTCTTCTGATGCTCACCAAAGCCTTGAAATGAATTCAAGCTTTTTCAAGTTGGCCCCCAGTTTCAGTTTGTACTGGGTGTCGCCTGGATCAGAGGCATTAACGGCAAGTATGCAAAAACAAAGAAGCCATTTGGACGTTGGACATGGACAGTTTGATGTCTCACACTTATGCTGTCAAGTGTCTTCTGATGCCCAACAAACCTCCTAACGCTGCCACCAAGGGAACTGAATTCAAGTACTTTGAGTCGGTCCCCAGTTTCAGCTTGGACTTGGAGAAGTCTGGAGCAGAGGCATTAAAAGACAAAGGTATTGGAAGAGGCAAACAGAGGGGGCCCTGCTGGTACGCAAAGACAAAGATGAGCTATCTGAATGTCGACCGTGGACGCACGTTCAAACATGTATTCCGATGCCCACTAAATATCCTAACGCGGCCACCACAGGTGAACTGAATTAAAGCCTTGAGTCGGCCTCCAGTTGTAGTTTCGACTGGGAGCAGTCTGGATCAGAGGCATTAAAAGACAAGATTTTGCCTTTCCCTTAAATTACACACACAAAAAACAGTGTAGTATAAACTCACAAGGCACCCTGTGGAAGCAAAGAAAAAGAATCGCCTACCTGCTTATTTCGGTGGAGTTTCTCCATCGTTTCACCCAAAACAGAAATTAAACGTGTATCTACATTTTATCATGTCTGGTATCGCCTTTGAAAATTGCAGGTAGTGGTAGTGTTTAACATTCTCTTGTCAAGCATCCCCCTGCTGAGACAATAAATGCCTGTCCAGTTTTGCTCGCAGCGGCAGCGGCAGATTAGAAACAGCAGGAGGAACGGTGTAGTGTGAATACAATACCGATAAGAACGCGCCTCTTAGCCCCACTGCTACGCCTCGCTTCTGCGAATGTGAGAACCTGCTGTTTTCTAATATTTACACACAACTAGAATCGCAAATGTACCATAACTGCATTGAAAGAGCACTTTCTGTCAGCCGCCTAAAATCAGGCTATATAGTTTTTTCCATGGGTGTTTTCGAGATGGAGGGCACAGGGGGTGCGACGACAAATAGGAACACAATGAGAGTGAAATTTATTTTCATCTAAATAAGAACGAGATACAAAAAAGACTAAATTCATGAAGCTAGAGAGATGAAAATGAGATATGAGATGGCATTTCTTCTTCCAAACACAATAGATTAACGTAACAGATTTTTCAAGTATAACACAATTTAAGTTGATATTTTCAAAAGAATTTTTTTTTTCCGCCCATTTGCTCTTGACATAAACCTCTGATCGGATCTGCACGGCCCCCTGGTCCCATATCTGAACAATTCAATGTCAAGAACACCATTTATCAAGTGCATATGAATGGGGACAGTGCGGTCCCATGACCCTGTGAATGGTATAGCATTACCCGTGTAAAGCTGCCTTTCTTTATGAGGTATCAGAGTGCAGTGCCTTAAGGCCTGTTGATTGATGGACATCACCCTACCATGCTGATCACACCAGCTTTCACAATCCTTTGAAACTAATCAAGGTTTTTGCACAGGGGACTTGACCCTTACATCAGAGTAATGGCACTCTATCTGGAGCTTATTCACTGGCACACACTAGAGCTCTCGCTGTTTCTGTGTCCTGTAGAAAAATCACTCACCTATCATAGTCACTTTCCTCAGTCAAGTTTATGAAGACACATGAGAAACCAGTCCATGACTTTATCACTTTGGGCTACCTGGATGGTCCACTAGGAGCCTTAACAAGCTCTAGTCTAGGAAGACATTGAGACCATGTTAAAGTCTTTGTCACACTAGTCCTATCTCCAAAAAAAAACATTTATGAGCATGAAAATCTTTTTTATAGGGAGCATTGTCCAAAATGGATCAGAAAAGACAAAATTTAGAGTCGGAGTACTACTACTTTGCATATTTAAAATGGACTTGTACACAGCAAACTTATGACTTATGGTTTCTTATGATGGATTCCAATGAGCCACTCTTAACTTACAAGTCTCTATATTCCTAAAACACGACCACTATGCATTTTTCATCAAGAGTATCACGATTAATCCATGTATACTGAGATTTTTACTACTGCGATGTCCTAATATTTGATGTGTGTAAATGTGAGAGTTCACTGTCGGTATTGGTTTAACTGTAAATTAAATTTTACCATTAGTAAATAAAAAATGTGCAGTAGGAAATTATTAAAATTATAATTATTAAATTATAATTAGTATTAAAAATTATTTAAAAATTAGCATTATGCACCAGTTTTTCATTATCTGCTTTTTCCAAATACACTTGAGGAATTAACCATGACAATGCTTACCTGGTGTCTTCGTTTAAATCTTAAAGAACCGAATCTCCCCACAGAGTGCACAGATTGAACAAATAAAGAATTTGCACAATGCTTTCGTGTAAGTTTTCACCTTGTGTCGAGGAAAGAGACACGATGTTGTGTTTTGTTGGGGAAAATGGATGTAAATTACAGAACAGTCAATTAAAAAACCAACCAAGTTAAATATTAAACAACGTCTTTACAAATTACAAATCAAGCTATCAGTCAATCCACAAATAAAGTTGAAACAGTTTAATAAACAACTGAAATATAATCATGATACAGAAATACCCTCAGCAAATGAATCTTTGTGTCAGGTTTTTTCACTTTGGTGAACTTTAACAGAGGAATTTGCATCATTGACCAATAGCACAACTGCTTTGGAAGCAGGACTGTCCCAGGAACATCTCAAGAACATTTCCTTCTTGCTCTATATTTTTACTAACCACAGTTTGGCTTACCCTTTCCATTTTATTTGCATTTATGCAGTAGCGTTCCTACAGCTACCATTTCCCGCTCACTGGTTTTATCTCAAAGATCCTTCTACTCATCATCTACCTCTATTTAATTCTGCTCATGTAAACCTCGCTATCAACGCTGACATACTATAAGTTCACTACGTAGCCCAGAGGACGATGGGTTCCCATTTTAACTCTCAGTTGCTGAGTTTGTCCTGTTTCTGTCTCTTTCACTTTGCTCATTAAGGGCAGGAAGACGGTCTCCTCTAAAGCTGCTTTTGCAAAAATGTCTAATGTAAAGGAAATTGCTAGATAAGTACAGTAAAGAGTTGAATTAAAGGAGAAGCTATAACAAAAATCTAATTTACGCAGTTTTTCCACTGTGATTGTGAAGTCGTTTGGTGTCTGCTGTTTGATTTTGGGCTATCTCACCCAGAGTGTTGTCTGTAAAATCACACATGGACTTGCTGATGTGCTTTAGGACACACTGTGACCTATAAACTGAAGACTGTACAGTTATGTGGGTGGCCATCTTGGATAACTGGAGTTACATTCTGCCCGCAGGCCTCCAGTTTCATGGCTAAATCATGCACCAGGAAATTATGTGAACATGTGTAAACATTATGTGAATTCCACTTTTAAATGAAATGATTTTGTCTATAAATAAATAAATAAATAAATCAGGGGGTGGAATGACGCTAAATTGTCCAAGATGGCGTCCCTATTAATGTTACAGCATTCAGCTACATGGTGAAGTATTGCTCCTGTTTCTTAGATGACAGTAAGGTGCTACTGGGATTGGATTAGTTTTACATGGAGAGGTGGGTGATGTAATTATTAATATACAATTATTAAAAAATTTTGCGTGTCTATGCATCTGGAAATATTACATCCATTATATCATGTGCATATAAAAACAAGCATTGGCCGAGTTTAAACAATAAAATACAGACGTTTAAAAGGACGTGTCAGAGAAGTGATGCTTCCTGGGGTTTTAGATTAGTTACTGATTTACATGTTATGGTCATGTGACCTACTAATGCTCAAGCACAATGCTTATAATAAAGATCAAAAACAATCTGATGGTATTAAAATGAGGCGTGTGGAGTACACATGGAATTGTTAAGGTGACGACCGTACGTACAAGGCGCAGAAATCTGGTGAACAGTTCCTTTAAAACGTACAGTTAAACGTACAACTACTGCACTCTGCCTTGTTCATTCAATTTCAAAACAATTCTTCCTAAGTGCTGAAGAACTTTCAATAAGGTCATTCATCCTCAGGCTCTACAGTAAGAGATGAGTTACATACAGTGCAAATTGGACCCGATAACACAACGTTATTGGATTGGAGACGAGCGAATCCGACATCCACATTACTAAAAGTACGAGGGGGGTCCCGGGCGCAGTTTAACCGCCGCTGAGCAAGATTCAGGATTCAGCATGGAGCCCCTGCACCAAACCGGCACTGTTATAGAGAAACACGGAGCAGAGCACTGGATATAAACACGGGTCAATCAATGGCCACGCTCAGGCCAATCAAAGCTGCGTGTCTGCTCCGTGTGTGGCCGGTGGAGGGAACAGGTGGTAAAGTTGTGTTTAAATGCTCTGCCCCCCCAAGTGCCCTGAGTGTGCCATCATTATGTGCTACTGCCCCCTACTGCGAGGCAATGGCTGTGCGCCCCCAAGGTCACTGGTAAAGAAGGGGGAAGAAAGCACGCAGGGGTGCACTTTATTCCGCACGGCTGGAGCGATCGATAGCGCCCCTGCAGCTTGGCTCTGAAAACAAACATTAGGAGAAAACGGCTCTCTCTCCCCGCCGCTGTTCGAAGGCCCAACTTGGTGGCTAAGCAGATTTAACAAAGCAGGGCTGTGGTCTTCCTAGGATTATAAACCACAAGGTCTGTACAGTGGTCTCTATATCCGGCTACTTAGGTCTTTTGCTAATTGCCCCCAATTTGTGGCTCAGCACCTGCAGCACTCAGTGTTTTCCCACCTCGAAGCAATCGTTTCGGCTAGGTGTGAATAAGAGTGTGAACTGGTCCAAGATCATGATTATCCCATGTTCCAAGAGAACCGTAGTTCAAATTAACCTTTAGAGCTACGCTTTTGACATTACCTGTGTATAAAAAATGTTTACCATGCAAGGTTGTGGTACTTTTTTTTTTTTTTTTTTTTGAATTTAGCACAACCTAACCAATACGACCTGAAAATTCTTTTTTCACTTAAACATATCACAACACTCACAAACTCATAAAAAGACTCTCAAACCCACAAAAACAGAAAATCAGATTTA
>CM040463.1:26535170-26570015 GCA_022758105.1 Pangasianodon gigas | reverse complement strand
ATCAAAACAAGCATGAATTAATTTTTAGATCAATTTTAATTACTATATCATTGTTTCAAAGTGATCAACACCAAACAAAAAACAAACCGAAGTTTCATGGTAGCACTTTTGACAGAAGTTGGCTGTATTGCTGAGAATGACGCCATTATTTGTGTCTCTGTAGCAAAAATAAATAAATAAAAAATTATGCGGGCGTGATGCTCGGTGATGTGATGGACTATGACGGAATTACAAAGATGAAGTGAGGATATCTTGGAATGAACTGTGAATGTGAGGATATCTTGGAATGAACTGTGGAATGAACAAAAATGGAAAGCACACAAACACTTCTGTTTCAACATATTCAGCTATATAGATTTGTATTTAGAAATATGTATCTTATTTATCTGTCCATTATTTTGTACCGGATCTGTAAGCTCTAACCTAACCAATGTATGGGTTAGTCCCAAAATTTATATACACACCTTTGTTTGCAAGCACAGTTCCAGATCTGCCCCATTCCACACAGTTCTGCAAGTAGTTTTTGTAGACTCGATTCTGATTCGAATCCGTCTAGCACACTACAAGATTCTTTGGTTTATTCTGCATTTTGGGGAAACCTTTAAATGTTCTATGTAAGACCTTAGAGCAAAGGTCTCCCTGTGAGAGAGGGTTACATTAACCCTGTTTAAGAAGCTAAAAAGGAATGTCTTTTTTCCCCCCAAGAGTCTAAAGAATCAAAAGAATCAGTTTTATTCTGATTCAGATTTGACTTAATTACACTCGTCCTTTGGACAAAGACGAGGAAACATTCTAATGCGGTACGATTCCTCAATCCCAGATCACAGGAAAGTCAACCAATCCAAACACATCTCCCGTCTCTCTTTATCTGCATTCAATTCATTACTATTCAGGAAAAAAAAAAAAAAAACTTTCTACAAAATGTCATCTCAGTCCAGAGTGACAAACTCTGCACACACTTTTTTTTAACCTTAATACACACCAGAGCATTTTTTTGATCTGTTCTCATCTACCTCTGAGTTATTCTTTGCCCTCTCAATGTCGGAAAGTTGGTGCTTAGCCTTAAACACACTCTCTGCCTGCGATCAAACCCAATAACAAAGTTACAAGATGCGATCCCAAGTAATGCACCCACAACTAACTTTTAATGATCGCTCTGTGAGGAACCGGGAGAGGAAGACTCGAGCTCTGGAGTGACAAACAGCGGGACCCAAGTGTTCGCCTTTTGTCTTCTCCTGATCAAATGGCGGAAGAGAGGAGAGGTAAGGCGCACATGCACGCAGCCTCTTTCCCTGAAGAGCGTCTCAGCTCTGGGATCAAAGAGCAGAGAGAGGGAGAGAGAGAGAGAGAGAGAGAGAGGGAGAGAGAGAGAGCGCCAGCCGCACCTCGCCTTTCATTCTGTGACGAGAGAAGAGTGGGATGCGGCGTGGAAAGAGTCGGCACTCGGCGAGCTCCTTTAGGGATTTCCTTATCGAGGGCAAAGCAATCCCCTCTGGACCTCGTCGGCACGGGCCTGATTATTCAAGCCATTACAAAGGGGATGAAAATAACTCGCTACTCAAAGCAAGCGTACTTTTTTTTTGTTATTTATTATTTTACTGAGGATGTACCCAACATCCTGTGGAAAAAAAAAGTTAAGGAAAAGAAAATGTACAGCTAGGAAATAATCCAGACGAGTTTAAAAAGAGGAAAAGAAGTTGTAACAGTTTAAAAGAGGAGAGCTATGCCGTCTTCTTGGGCCTGCCACGGCTTCTCTTTACTTCCACCATGGGGGAAGTCTACGTTCCCGTCTCTACGACGCGCTTCTTCGGACTGGACTTCTTCACGCCGGTCCTCTTCACGCCGGTCTTCTTCACGCCGGTCTTCTTCACGCCATTCACTTCTGCATTGATGATAACAGTTTTAGAAAACTTGATTCTTTTCACTGTTATATGGTCTGGAAAATAGTCTTACCTATGCTATATCTTTATTTATTTAATTATTTTTTAGCAAATATGTATTGCAAGCATTAGGATTTCTAAGGATTTCTAACAAAGGTAGTTTAATGTAAAAAGCTAAAATTAAAACCCAAACCTTTTTGGGATATAAATATATAAGATCCCAAATATAAATATAAATATAAATATAGAACCTTCTAGACTTGGTCTAAAATCCAATTAACACCTTTTCAGTACAATATTCATACAGGAAATATGTATTAAAAAAAAGATCCCATTTAAAACTGGTTTAAATTCGATCACTTAAACTTGCACCTGGATTGTGTCCTGGTTAAAAAAAAAAATAAAAATTTAACCACATTTACATCTTAGTAATCAGCTCAATACATTCAATCACCAACCACCAGCAGCCAAATTCATTTTTAAATAACTAATACAGCCATCTCAGCAAGCAACCAAATCCCTTCTGAATGTAAGAAATAGCACATGTAATAATCTACAAGTCTCTCTTACAGTCAGTTTAAACGTCTAAACGTCATACTAAAATCATGATCTCGATTCGTTTCTCAGTGGAATTAGATTGAAGAACTGCATGAATTCTGCAGTGTTTGCACTCGTCACATAAAACAGAGCGTCACTCTTCCTCCTTATCCACTGTGACCTCACGCATCTGAAGCCACAGAGGAAAAAGGGGAGAGACAACGTCGGGAAAGTGACGTATGTAGTGAGAAGCAGCAAATTTATCCTAAACTAATGTTTACTATTATGTTCTGAAGATTAAATTCCCAATTATTAAACAAACGATGAATAAATGAATTGAAATGGATGAGGCGAGTGAGTCATGAGTGCACGAGCTGCTTCGCTCAAAACTCACTAATTACACGTAGAGACCCATTTTTACCCTTAAGTGATGAAAGTAGGGAAACAATACCGTGGCTAATTATTTAAGCAGCCGTGTTAGTGCTGGGAATGTTTGAACACCGAAGGAAGTTGGTCGTCACATGTTAGGAGCCTTTGTGCATATTACATGTGTGAGGTACAGCGAACAGATTTTCAATCCAAAGACGCATTTTCAATCTAAACACCAAGATACTGAATTTTTTGTGCACTGAATTCTCATTAAAAAAAAAAAAAACCTAGACTTACGTACCTAAGAGCTGCTACAGTAATCATAAAGACGGTTTCTTCCTCATGTAGTCTCAGGGAGTTTTTCCTTCGCCACTGTCTACATCCGGATTTTTTGTAAAGCTGCTTCGTGACAATATTTTACCTATTGTTAAAAGCACTTTACAAATAAAACTGCTTTCGTAACTTGGACCCTGTGCTGATTCAGTGCGTCAGGGATCTAATCTAAAGTAGAGAAGAGATCTAATGTAAAGTCGTCAGTAGGAGAACCCGGGTAAGCTGACTGCAGGAAGTGAGCACTTACCCTTCTTCTGAGCCGGACGTCTCTTCTTTGCAGGGGAGCTATCAGTTTCGTCATTAGATGCCTCTTTTTCTGCTGCTTTTTTCCGCTTAGGAGTCTTCAAAAAAAGAGAGGGATAGAAAAGAAATGGTCAAATCACTTGCCTACAGCATCCTTAGGGGGAGCTTGTATCTAATATTAAAAAGGGACCTTTCCTCGGCGATACGCGAGGAAACTATTACGTGTGCCTTAAGCCTTAAGCGTGACGTCTGAGCAAATGTAATTACGACTCTGCTCCCCAGCTCTCCAGCAAGGCTAAAAAATCCGGCGAGGGAAGGGGGAAAAAAAAAATCATTGAAATATCAAACACAATAGGTCTATTTTAATACCGCTTAGAGTGATTCGGATTTTCAAGGTTATATCCGTGACTCGAGATTACAGGTCAGAGACGCAATTTCATTCCACGCTTTAAACCTCCAAACAATCGTTTATATTTTGAGTTCATTTATTACAACGCTTTCCTCCGTTTCGGATCCTGTTCCGTGCTAATTCGAGCATGGGATGGAGAGAGGAGCGAATGGGAGGAAATCACACAAACTGAACCCAGGGTTAGCTAGAAGATGCACTTAACGACAGCAATCAAATTCCCCCCATCCTCCACTCAGACTGCGTAATGAATGCTCGCCTGTCTCTCGGACTCGAACCATCATCCCTTCTCTTTTTTTTCCCCTTTTCTTTCCTTTCCATCCCCTCCTCACATTTCCCTTCCATTTTGCCAATTGCTGCCTCATGATTACCATCCAGACCCCGCTGAGCTGAACAGATTGGCTCGATAATTACATACAATAACTGCAGTGGGCAGGTAACCCTCAGCTGGCACAGGGCAGCTCCCTGGTGGCACCTTCCATATGCAAACGGCATTGTGGGAAGGCGAGGAGAGTCCGTCGCCTCCCGTGTCGTGAGTGCGCGCGCTGATTGCCGGCCCGCGCTCACTCCGAGGTTACCGTGTCAGCAAATTTGTGATACATTAGCAGGGAATAAACACAGGCACTCAGGACCTGACGGAGGGAGGGAGCGAAGGAGAAGGGGAGGAACTGAAGTCTTTGTTCACAAGGTTTTTTTTGCACTGGACATTGTCTCAAAAGTTCTCAATATACAGGTATCTGATAACATGGTTCATTTACTTGTAATCAATGTTCTGAAACAAACAGCAGACACCATGTGATACTATGTGACGTAAGTCTAATGTACGATGACAAAAACAACAGAGATCTGATCAATCGATGGACGGTAGATCTGAGTGAACTGAGCAGTATGACCGAGCGTGGTCATTAAAAATGCTGTGAATTGAGAGAGAGAGAGAGAGCGAGAGAGCGAGAGAGAGAGTGAGAGAGAGAGAGAGAGAGAGCGAGAGAGCACTTCACTTCTGCGAGCACTGAGCACTGATTTATCTCAAACAGTCGTCAAAGAGATAAAAACCCCCCTCACTTTCTTCCTCAGCTCGTAGCACGGTGTAACATATACTCCAAACAGCATCAGACTCAAACCTGGTTAATGCTTTTGAGGATGCTTTCACACACATTCATCTGTTCACTGAGTCAGACTCGGAGATTGATTCGTTTGGTCCAAGGTTTTTTTTTCTTTTTTTTTCTTGTAGTTCGTCAGTTCAAAAATCTAAAACGTGGAATTTCTGCAGCACTACAGCTCTGTCATTTGGTCCAGTTTAGCAGATCACAACTACAAAAAAAAAACTGCAACCAAGGACAAACTGTGTGTTGATTCACTTCCTGAAGTTGAGATGATTCCGAGTCGAATCACTTTCTCACTTGAGTTCACTTGGAAGCGGAAGGATACTGCCTCGTTCGGACGCTCTCGGATCCGAGTGACTGCTACGTTCTCACCTGCCTAGAGAACTGCACCAAGGCGGAGAACACACAAGGGTTCCGTTCAAACGGAAAAAACATAGAGGATGTGCAAGTGTTTATAGTCTTTACGGTTGATTTTCATCATACACACGTAAGTTTTTTGTGACTCTGGAAAGAATTTTTGGTTCAGTTTGACTTAGAAAAAAATTACCACACGACTTCACTAAAACATTGATAAATGAGGTGCAGAGTTTGCAGTTCTCTAAAGGATGAATAAAAGATACTGAAGATGACTCACCTTGACCGAGGACGGCCCTGCACCGGACACAGACGCTGCGAAGTCCAGCTTGTCATCATCAGTGGCGCCGATGCTTTTTAGTCCCTGCTGCAAAATGCTGCGCAGCTTGGTGTAGTCGGGTTTGTCCGTGTAGCCCAGCGTCTTCACCTCCTCCATAAACTTTATCATTTCCTCTGAAAGATGGAGATGAGCAGGTTGGGATTCAGTAGAAAGCTCTCCGAGAATGGATTTGATTTAGACATTTAGACAGAACGACTATATCCTGTTTGTGTGTATTTCTGATTTTTCACTGCTCACGATTTACCTTTTAAAATCCTGATTAACGATTTAACCGAGACACCACTGAGTGTCATCACGGCAGAAATTTACTTATAGATCCCTGAGACGTCACGGCAGCTTAAAAGCAACTTCGCTTTCTGCTTTAATAATCAATCATAAATCATCTGTTTAAGATCAGGCACCACAAAAACTGCAAAAAAAATTGTAAAAAATATTTTACAATATGTAAAATTGGCTTTAAGGCAAATTTATAAGGTTTGTATTGACACATTATTGTTTCTATAGTAACAACTGATTGACTAGGATTAATAAATTAATTAAAAGATTAATAAATGTGTGTAACTTTTCTCTGAGGAGACATTTATGGAAGGAGTCTCCAGTGTCAGAGTTTCATAACAGTCAGAGGTAAAGCTGTAGCTAAGTTTTCTGACACGGGAAATCTCCAGGATGAATCTGTGTGTGTTTTTTTTTTTTTTTTTTTAAACTTTACTGCTATAACAGATAAAACACTTCTTGACATGCTGTTACCACATCACTCCACTCCTTCGGTGATTATTTTCCTACAACGGCACGCCTCTGAATGCATTATTCCATGCATATTTTACAATCCTGTGTGCTGCTATGCATCAGTGAACCAACTAAGACGGACTTTATGACTGGCAGAAAGTAGAACTTTTGCCCGCCTCTGTGTAAAGAGCCATTTCCATTTCACAAACTGATAAAAGAGGAAGGTGTGTGTTTAACACTGCACTGGGAATCGAGCGCACTTCCTGCACTGTTGTCTCCTCGCAGCAGGCGCCGGCACTCTGACCTTCAGGCTAAGTTTAGTGGAAAAAGAGGGCGACAAAACATCACACGCTGTTTCTTATTCTTAGCTGCTCGCAAACTGTTGTTTATCGTCGGCTGCTCAAATTGTCACACCAAACAGAATTAGCCATGATGGCCTCGCTAAGCGCGCCGCCTCCCGTCACCTCGGCGTTGGGACGAGACGTGCACAAGCAAGACAACAGCCCGAGGAGGGATCTCTCCTTCTGCTGTGCGCCTGTCACTGAGCTTCAGAAGTGCCATCGCATCATACGCTGAGCAAACGGCTCCTCTGATGCTTTTGATTTAAAAAAAAAAAAAAAATGACAAAAAGAGCAAGTGAGTCCTGAACTCGTGCAAAAGTAACAGCAAGTTACAGAGTGACTACGTGGAGTGAACTGAGGAGTGATATAATCCTGAAAAAGTGATGAAACATATGTCCGTTAAGGTTTTCAGTCACTGAAGTCATTTCCACAAAATAACCGGACTGGGGACACACCTTTAAAATCTGCACTTATAATTTAGCTATTTAAATATGTGAATATTAATGAGCCTATATTTTTATACTGCCAAAGACCGGTAGTTAAACGCAGAGGGTGAAAATTATGTTGCCTTCTCAATCTTTTAGACGTTATTATTATTATTTACGTAATATTATTTTCTTGTATCTGATATTAAGCTTGATTTGGAATATCTCTGTGACGATCCAAGATCCACACAGAATTCTGTCAACAGGATTTTTTTTAAAAGTCCCTCCAACATACAGTTTTGGGATGAATCCTAAATGGCTTCCTATTAACTACATATGCTCACTTCATGGTAATATAATAGCCTGGTAGTGTATAACATTTTAAATGTAATGCTGTCAAAATTGCTGTTACAGAAAATCCAACACCTTCTGACCAATCACAACTGAGAATTCAACAGCACTGTAGTGTCAAGTGTAACACAATGACTGGTTCATTATGAGCGAGAGCCAAACACACATTCCTCTGCCTTCCTCGTCCACAGTGAAGTGGTCACACGCTCTCTAAAGTTGGAGTGAGAAGTTGTAGGGAATTAGCGCAGGGGCGATCCATTAGCTCTCATTATTGCTAAATCAACGGCTGTGCACTCATTACGGGAGCACGGACGCTCCACGCTGCTGTTTATGCGGCAGGATCAGGAAGTGCTTCAGACCAATTAATGCTTGGCTGACACACAAAAGCTCATTCTCATCTGTGCACATCACAGGTGCTTTTTAAGGGCCCCGGAGTTTGGTCCAGATTTTTGACTTGGCTTTAATTAATTAATCCCGGCTATGAGTATTTTATTCATAGTTTCCTGGCAGTGGGCTGCTGATATACCAATCAGCAACATTTTTCTCCTATCCACCAACCAGAGAAAGAAAAAAAAAAAAAACTTGATCTATAGGTTTAACCTTAACATAGTTGGTTAATATATTTCATGGTGGTATGATGCGGGACGGAGACAGTCTTGGAGCATATGAGGATGGTGTTTGAGCGGTGTTTCAGGGTGCAAGGATGGGGTAGTGTTGAAGTAGGAGGGGTTGGGGACAGTGTTGGAGCATGCAAAGATGCTGTTGAAGCATACAGGGACGGTGTTTCAGCACACAGGGAAGGGGCAGTGGTGAGATGTGAGCATGCGGGGACAGGGGTGGTGTTGGAGAGTGAGATGGAGAGCACAAGCGATGGGGACGGTGTCGTAGTGGGTGATGATGTTGGAGTGGGCGGGGGACGGGGACAGAATCGTCCCCTCTCAGGGAATTCATTTTCATTAATCTATAATAATGCTGTCTAACTTTTGTGTCACAGTTTGGGGTTAAATTATGTAAATTAGGTTCATTCTTTTCCCAAAACATTAGACAGGTCCTCGATTTGTCCAGCGCCAGTGTTTCAGTGAGCGTTTCTCTCACCTGGTTCATGTCCTGTAGTGAAGCAGCTCTTCATGAAATCTCTGATATTGTTGCGACATCTGGGAGAGAAAACAAGAACACTGGAAAGTAATCATTTACTGCTATTAAAGTTTCATTATTCGGTAATATTAATTATTATTCTTGAAGTAGCCTTAAATATGTAAATATTAAAATGTTTAATAACAAATTGCTTTTTGTTAATACTCAAAAAATGACTAAAAATGGCCTGGGAACACCTGTACTCTCATTAAAAATGCAAGAATGTATGAATATGCATGAATATGTAAATTATGTAAATTAGACACAACCCTATGTTGTCCTGCCATGCCAAATGCATCACAAAAAATGACCTTAATTTCTGAATCTCAAAGAGGAAACATCTGTCGACCAACATCGGGCAACTGCTCAGTGACAGTCCACGTTAGTTGGCTAAATGCTAGGAAAACTAGCTGGCTAAGTGCTAGGACAACTAGCTCGCATTTGTCATGACTGGATTTCAGTATATGTGAATTATCATTGTCATATTCTCAGTGATGTATTTATTTATATGACGGTAGGCAACATATAATATCACCATGACGACAGTGATCTGACCATGACAAAAAGTTAGCTAGCTAGCTTAGGCTATTTTTGGAGTTACTTTAAGAATGTGTCTCTAAACCTCAGCCTAGGTGTTTTATTAAAAGCCAATAAATATATCATCGTGATTACATCCTTAAACTGTGAGTCACTCTGGCCTGGTCTGGGAACCATTAGGACCCAGTGAGAACTTTAAACCCACCGTATTTTCGAGTCTCTGACGTAAACCGGGTCCTGGAGTTTATCCTCCCAGGGCAGGCGGCTGCACAGCCACTGGATCATGCAGTAGCTCAGGATCTCAAGGTCTCCTCTTCTGGAGGGAGCTGTGAAAAAGCATGAATTTAGCAAAACTGATCATGACAAAACTAGCTAACATATGAATAATTTGTCCATCTTTATTGACTAAAGATTCTATAAGCATATACACACAGACTCCATGATGTGCGTCAATGCTGGTGAACTCAATGGTCCCATCGTGGCATTTCTTCGGGTCTTCTTTGTACTCCTTCGGCACACCTTCCGGCGAGTATCTGTAGGCCAGTCCGTAATCCACCAAGTAAACCTGCCACAAAATTAACAAATACATGCGTACAATGTCAGGATGATAAATTAGTGATGTTAAACAAAAGAATTAAAAATCAGAAAAATCAGCAGTGCTGAGCCAATAATCTCAAGAGGCCACTTTTAAAATCCTAGTTTTAAAATAGCGGTTTAATAATACACTGCTGATACATTATTAATCTCTAAATTAAATGTTTGGCCGTGCCTCAGCCTCCCCCTTCCCTTTATTTGCTTCAGACTCGTCTCAGCAGTCATTTAATATCGACTGTTTACACGCTAAGCATGAAAAGCTTAAATTATGTCTTATTAAGGGAAGGCACAAGAAGAGAAAGTCTGGCAGAGATTTGGTATAAGAATAATGCTTCACAAATGTAACTATTTTCATGTCGACAGCAAAAGTTGGGATATAAAAATACACACACACACACACACACACACGCACGTACACACATACAAACACACACACAGCTCCCTGCCCTCCCCAAAGCTTTGTCCCTTTCTAGCCTTACAACTTCAAACAGAAACTGACTTAATTAGGATTAAATGTCATGAATCTACACAAAGCATGCTGGTGGTAGCATCATGCAACCTCAAACTTTAATGGACTTAACTGGGATTATACTTCATGAATCAACACAACACGTGCAGAGGCAGTGAAGCATGGTGGTGGTAGCATCGTGCAACCAGGCGCATTAATAGATTTAACTGGGATTACTTGTCATGAATCTACACAAAATAGCCCACTTGGATGGGAGAAATCAAACAACATATGAGCATATTAAAGCTGTCTGAAAAGTCTTTGTACTGAATTTTCACAGTGTTGCCAAAAAAAAAAAAAAAAAAGTTAAACTGCACCAGATCGCCGCTAACGACTTCAATTTGTGCTGCACAATTCCCATTTAAGCAGGAAAGAAATGAGGACAAAACACCTCATGCCAGAAGAAATCCCTAGTTCCAGTGGCTAAAGCTAATCTGCCTGCTAAGCACTTACTGTACAGAAGTGTGACAACACGAGCAGAAAGCAGAACCGACCTGATTGGGGCTCTTATGGGAAAGTAGGAGGTTGGAGGCTTTAATATCGGCGTGGACGTATTCATGCTCGTGGATGTACTCGAGGATGTCGAGCTGGAGGGAAGACAGAGAAAAGTCGTTAGGTGAAAAGAGGTTACTGCTAATGGGGCGATAAATGGTTTTAAATTAAATATATTTATATTAAATATTTAAATAAGATACTTTAAGTATCAGTTTTTTTATAAATAGAAATGACTTTATTTACATAGAAAAAATAAAATTAGAAATGTATTGTAGATCTACATGGCTAGCTACTAACTGGCTCCTGTAAACATTCTTTATCTTTTATTTTTAATATACCATTCCGTTTTTATATACCATTACATTTTCATATAGCTCATGTATGCGGAAGAGGGCGGATAGCGCTTTCCTCCGAGTGTGTTACGCTGCATGAGCAGCGGTATGAAAAGATGCGTTTGGCTGGCTTCACGTGTCTCAGAGGAAGCACGTGTTAGCCTTCACACTCCATGGCTGGTAGATGGTGTATGATGGAGTGAGCTGGCTGATTGCCAGATGCCCAAATGGAGGACAAATGGAGGAACTGTTTCACATTTCTTTCAGCATAACTCACAAGTCTAAGGCCAAGCTGAAGAACCAACTTCCGTGGAAATCTCTTTCCGCCTTCCTCGAACTTATTCTGTAGATCCGTTCCGAATCTGTCCATGACCATGAACCTGTACCTGAAACGTCACATCACCACGTATCGTTTATTTATCAGTGCGTCATAATGATAGAAAAGCGGCCATGATACTGCACTCATCTCACCTCTTTCCTCCTTTCTCGTGAAGTCCTGAGCCCCAATATTTTGGCACCCCTAAGTATTTCAGTTTCCGGGACTTTATCCAAGCGCCGACTGAAACAAAGTCAGGAACGACCTTTTATAAATAAACATATATAAATATAAAAAAAATAATAATAATAATCAAGAAATCGTAATAACAGCTTCTCGTGAGATCAGCATTCTGGGAGTTAAAGTCCTACTGCATGCAAAATCACTTGCTGCTACTCAAAACAATATAAAGGTAGAATCCCGCAGGGACGACAGAGTGGCAGCCGCGAGCCAATCTGCTGGTGGGACAAATATTTACCAACGTCACAATATCCTAATGAATAAACCATGAGCATTGCTTAGTAATATAACAGTTAATTGTCAAGGGAAGGTGACATTTGGGTTGTTATTAAATAAAACGTATTGCCGTGACCTCGGGGCGACCAGAAGTAGCACCGAAGGCATCCAGTCGGCGTTTGTGCGTCTCCACAAGGACGGCACGCCAAGCATGGAACTTTCTTTAATTAAGGGACTAGCTCTTTTTCCTTGATCATAAAGCCTGAGAGGGTGTGTTGGGAAACAAGAGAGCGTACTTAGATCAGGCTTGGCTGCTCGCATGTAAAACTTCAGCTCGCAGAAGAGAGGGCCGTTATCGCTTGGCTCCTACAGGGGAAAAAAAAAAAACAAAAAAACAAACAACAGATTTAACAGCAAGTCACACTTACAGAAGTCTCAACTCTCAATCTTGTTTAGAAAGCTGATTATCGAACTTTCTATCAAGACAACTTTTATGTTGTACTGTATACGATGTGTACTTGGTCAGACTTTAAAACACTTGCGTGCGTGCTGTTATATAACCACGTCAAATTCGCCGATTATTAACTTATTAAAGAACGAAACTTATGCGTAAAAGCCTCCATGCATGTCCATGTAAATAAGCTGTTACTATAGAAACCATAACGTGCTCGAATGAGCGCATGAATATGAACCTGTGGTTTGAATTACAGCCGGAACTACAGTCAGAGCTGCTGTTAGGGAAAATTAATCAACACCTTCTGACCAATCAGAATTGAGAATTCATCAGTGCTGTGGTTTAAAAATAAAAAGATTGTAATCATGGCCAAATTTCTGTTGTGTAAGAGGAATAAAACACTACAGGATGTGCTGTTATAAACAGGAAAATAATAAACTTCTCTGTGACATTAACTCCACTTCATCACTCCACCCTGTCGCTGATTGTTTTCCTAGACCAGCATGCCCTGTAGGCACCTGAAGCATACTCTAGTGTTCTACGTTAAAAAGCTATAACATGCTACAGAATGAGCGCTTCGGCAGCCACACTACAAAAAAAAACCTCAAATGAAAGTGTTCCTGCTCACCACTTTGATGACGTAAGGCGCATCGGCTCCGACAGCCCTGGACGTATCATCGCTTGCTGAATGTGGAGAAGATTATTGTAGTTATTGTGCTGAAAACGTGATTATGTCTCAGGACAGCATCGAAGGTTGCAGAGACTCTTACCCAGATACAACAGGCCAAAGCCTCCCTGACCAACAGGCGTCCCGAGCTTCCAGCTTTTCTTCGCCGTGTCTGTTAGAACCTCTCCGAGCGGGAACTCCTCGGCCAGCTTTCTCTTCGCCGGCCCTTTAGCTTTCCCAGCTGCCTTGGCTTTAGGTGGCATCTGAACCTGTTTGCATTAAATATTACATAAATGTATAGATGATCAGCTTTGAATGGCACTTAATTATTAATTATTAATAGGAGTCCAGGTCTAGCCATACACTTCTCGAGTACCAGTGCCCATATTTCCCATCATATCACAATATCTATTAGGGATGGGCATTTTGGTCATTTTGTCTACTCGAGTACACGGAAGAACTACATTGTCGTCTATGTTCATATACTGTACGTAACACGGACGTGTTTTCCTTCTCCAATGCATCTTATTGTTTCAGTGTCTCACTTGTTCAATGTTACAGGCTGTTATAATGTTGTTTCTTACCAAAAAGTACAAAAAAAAACAGCATAATAAAAATACAAGTATCATATATTGTCATCATGTGAAGACCCGCTGGCCAAAATTAATAAATTACTGCAAAGAAAGCGCATCTCTCTCTTTTTTTCCCCATGGTTACCGTAATTACAGTAGTATGCGTGCATTGCTGTTTGCATGGCTGACAGAAATGTGTAAAAGCAAATGATTTTAATGGCTTGACCTGCGTTGTTGATTAATTTTCTATAAAAGCAGCTCTGACTGTAGTGCAGCTGCATATCACAGGTTAATATTAATGCTCTCGTTCTATTACGTTATCGTTTCTATAGTAACAGCTCGATCACAGGTACTTGTACGGTAGACGCCTTGCACACGCTAATCAAAGTCTAATAAACAACGGATTTAAAAAAAAAAAAAAAATGCTGTTATTTAACAAAGAAAAACATACAACCATTGATATTATGGAGCTTTCTGTAAGGAGGTGTTTGTCTAACGTTTATGGAAGGAGTCTCCAGTCTCAGCGCTTTGTAACGGTTAGTAAGTTTTCCACCGTAGGAAAGTCTTCAGGACAGAGCAGTTTACGCAGTGCGGTTTCTCGGTAACATGAAAAGATGTGTGTTTATCTATCTTCAAAAGAGAGAGGGGGAAAAAAAAGAGAGGTTGGTGAAAGAACGACTGTTTATAGCTGCTATAATGTAAGTGATAACAGGAACTGACGTAATTAAATGTAGCTATACTTGGATAAAAAGTAGGACGTATCTTGAATTAATAAATTAAAAATTGTATTTGTTGGCAAATTGCAGCGGTATAAGAGGAATAAAAGACTTCGGGATGTCGTGTTATTGGAAAATAATCAATCGTGCCCTCGTCATGTTTTACCCCTTACTTATTTACTGTTCTGATAAAACTGAGAACTTTTCGGAAAATTTTCCTTCTTCATGTAACACATTGATATGCAAATGATCATGCTGAATCTTTGAATATGCAAATTACCCCCCCCCCCCCCCCCCCCCCCCCCCCCCCCCCCCCCCCCCCCCCCCCCCCCCCCCCCCCCCCCCCCCCCCCCAATTCCCGCCCATGTTCGCAAAGCTCCGCCCCCAGGATCTACAGAGGCCCATTAAACACGAGCAAGCATTCCGGACCGGAAGTCAGTTTTCCAAATGGAGTTTCTCAGACACATGATACTTCTGTCTTGACTTCATGGCTTAAAGCTTTTTTTTTTTAATCATGTTCTACATACTCTACAGGTTATTTGTACAATTAAGCAATTTTAAAAAATCGACTATTACACCTTTAAAGGTGCTACTTTACCCTGAAAAGAGTCAGCAACACTGCGTAGAATATAGTATATTAAATATTTAGATTTATACTTTGTATTACTTTAAAATATTATATAATACACCGTCATTGTTGTCATCAAAACCGCAGCAAAGCTAAATATCGCGAAATCTCGCGATAAGACGATAGCCGACCTTATTGCATAGACAGCAGCTTTACTTGTCATTTATAAACGTAACGTTAGTTTCACTTCTCTTCGACCACTAGCATTCAAGCTTTAGTAGTCAGCTCAAGCCAACCACTCTTTCACTGACAGTAGAAAGCATATTAATTATTAAATATGAAATATATTTGAAATAAAGTTTTAATATCCACGCATGCGATAATTTACTGCTCAGGTCGGTTCATGTTAGCTCGCTAAGCTAACACTGTTATGCTAACTTAGCTAACAACTTCAATAACTCCCTCGCCTTTAAAATACGACACACCTAACCTCATACTTTAAACAAACGTACATCATAAAATGTGTATAAATACAAACATGATGTCATATATTTATCCATAAACAAGCACAAAATATCACAAACCTGTACACAACAGTAGTTACAAAGTGCAAATAAATACAAGCGCTTAGCAGCTCCAAACTTCCCGCACAACTCTCAGAGCGGAAGCAAGACGAAGCACCTAATTGGTCAACACGGGATACGCAACTTCCTGTTTGGCGCAATGCGAGCCGGGATTTGTAGTATTTATAATCTATCCTGAGCTTTCATAATATACAGTGTTCAAAATGAGTGTCATGTTATTTGTCATACATAATTTGTTCACTAATAAAATAAGTGATATGGATAATTCTTATTATTTTTATTTTTCAAACACTTCAGACATAAATATGGACCTAAATCTGATTTCTAGTTGTCTTTTTTATGTTTGTGCATGTTTTCTTGATGTGTGTCTTAATATTTGTCCCATTTGTCAGTCAGTAAACACTGAAACTCAGGTCTGTATCTGATTTGTACATTTTTTTAAGCAGGCTATAGCTGTAATATAAATAATGTTACCCATGTAGCCTACAGTCATCTTTAACTCACACTCTGTTTTAGGGATTTCCTCTGGTTTTTACTTATTTTACATTTTTTAAAAGTATTTTTAGGAAACAAGGTTTGTTATAACATCACATGCTTTTCCTCGGCATGTAGGGGAGTGAAAAAAAAATGCATTACCATGATTTATAGGTGAAAAAATAAAATGCACATATAATACATGTAAAAAAAAAAAAAAAAAAGAAGTAAACAATACAAATAGCAATCCAAGAAGATAAATATCCACAAAACCAACTTGTAAAACTGAAAAAATGTCTACAAACCTAACACACTAAATGCCTCGTGGCTATAAATTTAATTAGTAAATGAATCGTGTATAAAAATCACATATGGAAATCATGTGAATCAAGTGAATCGTAAAAATCACCACGTGGAAATAAATGAATCAGGTATAAAGCACACGTGGAAATAAATGAAATGTGTATGAATCAAATGTGGAAGTAAATGAATCGTTTATTAATTACATGCAGAAATAAATTAATCGTGTATAAAAATGTAGAAATAAATGAATCAGGTATAAAAATCACATGTGGAAATAAATGAATTGTGTATGAATCAAATGTGGATATAAATGAATCATGAAAAAAATCATGTGTAAATAAATGAATCGTTTATAAAAATCAAATGTGGATATAAATGAATCAGGTATATAAATCACATAAGGAAATAAATGGATCGTTTATTAATCACATGTGGATACAAATGAATCATGTATAAATCACATGTGGAAATAACTGAATCATGTATAAATCACATATGGAAATAACTGAATCATGTATAAATCACATGTGGAAATAACTGAATCACGTATAAATCACATGTGGAAATAAATGAATTGTGTATGAATCAAATGTAGAAATAAATGAATCATGTATAAATCACATGTGGATGTAAATGAATCATGTATAAATCACATGTGGAAATAAGTGAATCATGGTTCAGTATCCACAGTTCGATTCTCTTGGTTCCAGGTTGTATTTTGCTTCACATTTTTAAAAAGGTGTGTATATCCGATGCTGAACTACACGGAGCTCCACGAAGCGCTCGGCTCATTCATTATTGACGGCGTGGCGTCCTGTAGCAGCTTTGTAAATGCTTTAAGCACAGGTTTCTGGTTTCTGTGTGCCACCTGACTGCTCTGGATCCACCACGGAACCGATTCTACGAAGTGTCCTGCGAGGTGGAACTGGACATGTAGCTGTTCTCGTGGACCCAAACTGTCCGTAATGACTTCCGATGTTGCGGGACGGATTCAATTCAATCGAGTGAAGCTGCTAATATCTGATCGGCAGTAGTGATGACGATGAGCGGCCATGCTGAGGAAGAGGAAGTGGCACGTCTGCTTGGAAGAAAGAGCCGAGGGGAGAAGCGTGTCTCGTTTCCACCGGATGAGGAGATGGTTTCGGGATTTGCCGAGAGCAAGGACGCACGGCAGGACGGTAATAAATCCTCAATAATAATAATAATAATAATAAAAAAACCACAGTGCTGTTGTATTCTTCATTCTGATTGTTCAGAAAGTGTAGACTACATAAGGAATAATACACTTGGGGGAACGCTGTTGTAGGAAAATAATCCATGACACAGTGATGTGAAGCTCTGTTACCATAACAACCCTGAAGTTTATTATTTTCCAATAACAGCATGTCCCAAAGAGTGTTATTCTTCTTACACTACAATGATTTGCTGACATTTGGAAGTTTTTTATTTATTAATGAATGACATGTCATACTTTTTTTATCCATTTATAGTTACATTTAATATACATCTGGAAAGCAAGTTCCTTTTCTCACTGTTTTTTTCTGTCTTGTTTCATGGACGTTCCACAACGCAACTGGAAATGGATAAAAAGTATAATGTGTCCCTGGAAGAAGAATAAAACACTCCGGGATGTGCTGTTATGGGAAAATAATCAACGTGAGGGTTTTAACAGTAACTCCGTTTCATCACATCACCCTGTTGTTGATGATTTTCCTATACCAGCACATCCCACGTATAAACAAAAGCCGCTACCAAAGAAGGATCGACTTGGTTTCAGATCTTTTTTTTCTTTTTTTTTTAATCTCAGTGTTCACAAACACGATAAAGAGAATTTCAGCAGCTCATCCGGCGGTGACCTAGATGTTTTGAAAGAGATGGATTAAGAAAAATGAATGTTAATTAAAGTCCAGGATTTGTGCAATGTAAAACCATGACACACACACACACACACACACACACACACACACACAGACACACACACGACTGCCTCTGTACTTCTGGTAAAAGTTTCTTCTCTGTGATTGTCTTTGTTTTTGGAATTGTGGGTAAATCAGGAGTTCATCATGTCTGCGAGATGCGCTGAATGCATTTACCTTGTGTTAATGAAGCACAGAGAAGTGTATTAGGAGAGAAAAAAAAAGGAAGAAAACATTTTTAAAATGCGCTTTCATCAGTAGGGCTAATTGTAGAGCGCTCATTAAGACACAATAAACACTGGATTAGTGGATAAGGAATGAAAGGCTGTTGTTGTTGTTGTTTGTTGAGCCTTTTATTTCTCACTTCTATTTTAGGCGACAGTCGAACCTTGACAGATATAATTTTGGCCTACGAGCAGAGCTGCATAAAGCACAAAGTCGCACCCGATCCCAAGACACTGGACCAAATAAAGGTACAGCGGATTAACACTTTATTTGATTTATGTGTAAAAGGTCTCACATGTGAGGTTCGATATGCAAATCTATGTAATCAAGTGTAAAAAATAAAAAGTTATGCCCTGAAATTGATCACGTGACCTCACATGACATGATGTGATATATATTATGTGAATATATATTATGAAATAGAATTAACCCTTTCATGAGCAAGATCATAAAAACACTTAAAGAATGAATCCATTGCTATTTTTTTTTATCATATAACATATCTGAAAAGTGAAACCACATGAAATATTAACAGATGAAATTCAAGAAAATCATGTATGGAAAAATGAATCGTGACAAAATGAATCATGGAAAAATAAAGGAATCTATTGAAAATAAATAAGCTTTTCATGTGAAAAATCATATGTGACCAAATGAATCACGTGAACAAATGAATCACAAGTAAATAAATGAATCATATGAAAAAATCTCATGTGAAAAAATATGAATCATGAGTAAACAAATGAATCATGCAAAAGTAAATAAATCATGTAAAAAAAAAATCATGTGAAAAAATTAATCATGAGTAAGTAAAAGATTCACAGGTAAATAAATTAATCATTTGGAAAATCACATGTGAAAAAATGAATCATGAGTAAATAAAGGAATCATATGTAAAATCACATGTGAAAAAAAGAATCATGAGTAAATAAATGAATCATTTGGAAAAATCACATGTGAAAAAATGAAGCATGAGTAAATAAATGAATCATTTGGAAAAATCACATGTGAAAAAATTAATCATGAGTAAATAAAGTAATCATATGGAAAAATCACATGGAAAAATATTAATCATGGGTAAATAAATGAATCATTTGGAAAATCACATGTGAAAAAAAATGAATCATTAGTAAATAAAGGAATCATTTGGAAAATCACATGTGAAAAAAATGAATCATGAGTAAATAAAGGAATCATTTGGAAAAATCACATGTGAAAAAATGAATCATGAGTAAATAAAGTAATCATATGGAAAAATCACATGTGAAAAAATATTAATCATGGGTAAATAAATGAATCATTTGGAAAATCACATGTGAAAAAAAATGAATCATTAGTAAATAAAGGAATCATTTGGAAAATCACATGTGAAAAAATGAATCATGAGTAAATAAATGAATCATTTGGAAAATCATGTGAAAAAAATGAATCATGAGTAAATAAAGGAATCATTTGGAAAATCACACGTGAAAATTGAATCATGAGTAAATAAATGAATCATTTGGAAAATCACATGTGAAAAAATGAAGCATGAGTAAATAAATGAATCATTTGGAAAAATCACATGTGAAAAAATGAATCATGAGTAAATAAATGAATCATTTGGAAAATCACATGTGAAAAAAAATGAATCATTAGTAAATAAAGGAATCATTTGGAAAATCACATGTGAAAAAAAAGAATCATGAGTAAATAAAGGAATCATTTGGAAAATCATGTGAAAAAAATGAATCATGAGTAAATAAATGAATCATTTGGAAAATCACATGTGAAAAAATGAATCATGAGTAAATAAATGAATCATATGGAAAAATCCAATGTGATAAAATGAATCATGAGTAAATAAAGGAACCGTATATAAAATCACATGTGAAAAAATGAATCATGAGTAAATAAATGAATCATATGGAAAAATCACGTGATAAAATGAATCATGTTCTCATGCACAAATGCGCTACAAAAAGTTTTAGCTGTGAAGTATTTAAAAATAACGTGTAAATTTGACATGTGAGATTTATGTGATTTTCGGTTAAAAATGTCACTGTTGTCACAGGATTAAAAAAAAAAAAAAAAAGATTAAAAATATTTATGTGCATGTTCATGAGACTAATTCATGCTTACCAAACTTCAGGCTCAACAGGACAGTAAAGTAAAAAGAGAATCAAGCACACACACACACACACACACACACACAAACTCACAGGCGTGCATGCATAATTCAGAGCGTGCGCTCACTCCTTTTCCCTTTGACCAGCCATGTTAAGAGCATCGTTTTCCCCTCTGCATAAATTGACGATTAGATCAAGGGGAATTATTTGCAGAAAATGAGAGACTTAGCGGTACTTACATGAAGCGCACGCTCAGTATTAGCTCTGAGGTGCTAATGAGCACGGGTGCGTTTAAACAAATGTAGGTGGTCCGACCCAAAAGAAGAAAAAAAAAAAAAAACAGGGGAAAAAAAAGTGTATAGCTAAGCAGCAGAGATATTTAGCTGAATTCCTAATAAGGCTATGCAAAATGGAGCTCGCTGCTTAAAGAGCAAATTTATCAAATTAGGTCTTTTCAGGCAGGACGGCCCCTGGAGGAAACTATTTAAAGCTTTTATCGCACCCGTGGGCTTTTACTTTGCTTTGAGATGCTGTAAGAGGATAAAACAGCGCTGCGTTTGGTTACATCTTCATAAGAGCAAAGGGAACAATAACGAACCTGAAGGCTAGGAGCCTAATAATCTTATTATTATTATTACCACCATTATTATTATTATAATTATTGTTATTATTATTATTGTTGTTAGCTGACACGACATGCTTTGATTCTCTCCATAATCTCAGGTATATCATTTCTCTGACCATAAAACCATAAAAATTTCCTGTTACATCTTTCTAATGCTTTTTCAATAATATATTTCATTAATATTTATCATTTAATATTAGAGATTTTTTCATTCACCATGACGCATTTTCATGATACACATGAAACACAGAGTAGCTCAAAATTTCACTTTTCTAACAAAGTGCAAGAAAAAAAAGATTAAATAACTATATAACAACGCTGTAGAATTCTCGAATCTGATTGGTCAGAAGGTGTTGATTTGTTTTCTATAACAGACTCTCCGAACTTAGTTCAGGCCGTAATTCAAATCAGTGGTTTATATTAAAGCGCTCGTTCGAATACGTTATCGTTTCTATAGTAACAGTGGACTTGTATGGCGAACAATCAACGTTATTGAAGTCTAATAATAACCAAACAAACAAAAAACGTAATCACGTTATCATTGATTTGATGTGGTATTGATTTTCTGTAAAGAGATGTTTATGGAAGGAGTCTCCAGTGTCAGCACTTCAGAACAGATGAGTTTTGTTTTGCGTTTTGCGTTTTTTGTCTTTTTGGTAACATGACAAGCTGCGTTTTTTTGGCTTATTAACTTTAAGAGAGAGAGAAACAGCAGACGTTGGTAAAGAAATGGCCGTTTATAGCTACTATAGCGTAAGTGATAACAGGGACTAACTTCCATGACATTAAATGTAGCTGTAAATGGATAAAAAGTACAACATGTCATTTGATTAATAAACGAAAAAACTGTAATCGTTGGCAAATTGCCGTGTTGTAAGAAGAATAAAAGACTAACTTTGAAAATAATCAAATTCCAGATGGTTATCTGACGGTTAACTCTGTTGTTGATTATTTTCCTATAACAGCACGTCACGTGAAGTGTTCTATACCTCACATATTGTCCAGCTCTAGTTTCAGAGCCATTTTCCTATTGAAAAGAAAGCACACTCATACATCCTGTACGCTCCTCTCTCTTAATCAGAAAGCTTCTTCCTGTCTGATCTGAACTGTACAGTTTCATCACGGAGCGAAAATTCACTCCTATCTAAACACAGAGTATAAATAACTGTCACACGTTTAAACTTTAATGTGCATCATGCTCCCTGGACCGTCCTGATTCCCTGATTAAAGTCTCCGGTACGCCGGAGACGTGTTTCTTCCTCCTGCACATCCTTTCACACGGCTAATCTGCACATTCTGTCTGCATATTAACAATAAATAAAATGTCCTTTTGTCCACTTTTTGAGACAAAGAGCAAGATGTGGGAACCTTTTTTTTTTTTTTTTAAAGTCAATTAAAAATTTTGGGTATGTTTTTAATTTTTTAATGATAAATTAAGTTACCCATTTTGTCCGTGCTCTTTCTAGACACTGCGGGTTTAATTGCTAATTGTTAACTGGGAATGAATATATTTGCATATTAATTAGCACCTCCATTTGCATTTTTAATTTGCTGCCTTCAAAGGGTGTGAGATAAAAGGTCGTGTTATTTTAAATAATTTATCCTTTATTGCAGAAAAGATGCTGAAAGGAAAATGTGCAAGCGATTTTTAACCCCTGTGAGCTTTTCCTGTAAATTCTGAAATTTTTCGACTAATTAATACGGCAAGGAAAAAAACAACAGTCGTTAATGCAAAGCCACCACAAATACAGCTCTTTTAGAGAAGAAGGAGAAATGCGCTAGAGATGGTTTGTGTCAAAGTCGCGCTGATAAACTGCGTCCCACACGTTTTGTCTCGCCGTTTTGTCCTCTCCCTCCTGACACATCACCACATTTGGCACTTGTCCATTTTTATTTTCAGCAGCACGCAGCGCGGGACGTCGCTCCACATTTATTAAGATGAAAAGCATCGAACAAAAAAAAGGTTCAGATGCAGAGCTCGGAGTCATCGCTGTCGAGATTTGGGGAGCGTTCACAAGCTCCATTTGTTTTCCTCCTAACACACACACACACACGCTGCAATCAGACGTGTTGTTAATGTTTATAGCAGATTGATCCAGGACCTTGATCAGCCCGATACCTACGAGCTGCTAAGAGCCATCTGCTGTCTGTCTGCTAGATAAACGTCTGCTGTAAAGAACTCTTCATCAATAACATTTCAGCATTTTTGACTTTTAAAAATTGGACTTTTGAAATGTGAATGCTTCATTCCACTTACAGAAGGATCACATGAACTTGATTCACATGATTCACATGATTCACATGATTCACATGTGCTTTTTAGACACTTCACTGTTATGTTATGTTATGTTAGAAAAAACCTTTTCATTCTGTACTGCATGTGTTTTTAATTTCACATGATTCTTACATACGATTCATTTATTTTCACACACGATTTATTTATTTCCACATGTGATTTTTACACCATTGCTTTTCTCACATGTATACTTTACACGATTTATTTATTTATTTATTTATTTACACACGAATCATTTTATTTTCACGGTGTTATTTAAAAATGATTCAATTATGCTCACATGATTCATTTTTTTGCACGTGATGTTTACACTTGATTCATTTATATTTGCATTTGGTTTTTACAAATGATTCTTTTGTTACACGATTCATTTATTTTCAAATGTGATTTTTACACGATTCATTTTTTTAATGTTATTTATTTTTACATGCGATTTTTCCTCATGATTCAATTGTTTTCAAATGTCATTTTTACGAGTCATTTTTTCACGTGAATTTTTTACACGAGTCATTTTTTTTTTTACAAATGTCATTTATTTGTATATGTGACTTTTACCCATGATTCATTTATTTTCATGACTCTTCACATGTGATTTTTTTTTCACGATTCATTTGTTTCACATTATTCCCCCCGCCCCCCCACGATTTATTTACTTCATTTGATTTTTACACACGATTCATTCTTTTCATGTCATTTTTACACACCGTTCATTTATTTCCACTTGTGATTTTTACACACGATTCATTTTCATGTGATGTTTACAGAACTCATTTCTTCCACATGTGATTTTTACACAAGATTCATTTCTTGTCCTGTGTTAAAATTTCACATGTAAGGCACGTGGTTTGATTTTTTCATGTGATTATTTCACATTAAAAAAAAAATTCTTTTTCACATGACGTCACGTTTTACTCGAGTGCACATTCATTACTATTATTATTATTATTAGTAGTAGTAGTAGTAGTAGTATTCACATAATTAGATATGAAAATCTTACAATCACATATGAAACGTGAGATTATGTTTGACATGCTGTAGAATTTCCTTTCTTTTACTATGTTTGTATTTTTAGCCCATTTGTAGTCACAATTTCTGTTTTTGTCTCTGGTGAATAAAGACGTAGTGAATAACAGAGATCATTATCACTCGTGAATCCTGTAGCTGCTCTGAATATGAATGTTTAAAAAAACCACAAAGCAGCGTACCATCTCCACTCCCTTATACCTACTGTATATCCCGAGCTTCCTGACACGTTTTATTTGAGTTTTCATTTTAACTCGGGTTTTGCTCTCAGGTTTGGTGGAGTGCTTATCAGAGGAAGACAATTTCCATCACTTTCATTCAGATGCAGTCAGATTAGATTCATGCACAGTGAACAACGAGGCTAATTAATGCGTCAACAGATGACCAGCTGTTTCTAATTAATAAAGCCTGCTTTAATTAATATGGAACATTCGCATCGACAGTAAAGTGAGTCATAATTTGCTTTTTAGTATGAAAATGCATGAACCTTCTTATCATATCATATCATATCTATCTATCTATCTATCTATCTATCTATCTATCTGTCTGTCTGTCTGTCTGTCCTGCAGGAAATCACCTGCTTGAGTAACAGAGCCAGATGCCTTGATCTCCAGGGTGAGTAAATTGATTTTTTTTTAATGTTGTAAACAACTTATTAAGCCTAAAATAGCATAATTACACTAATTCCATCTGAGGAAGAAAGAACCAGTTCATTTTCATTATTTCTTTTTAATTTATTCCTTCATTTCCTGGTCCTAGTGCTCTCGTGCTCTGCTACCACACCAGCTTATTCGATCTGATCAAATCTTTTTTTTAAAATATTTATTATTATATATATTGTAAATATTATAATATCACTTTAAACTTAGTTCCCATTAATTAATTACTAGAAGGCAGTAAGTAATAATCTGCACCTGTTAAAAATTCCACTGTGACATACTGATTAATAACTAATATTATACAACTTAACATCTTATACAACAGCCATTTTTGTCAACACTAACATTTTTTTTAAAAAAAAGAATGACGTTTGCACTTTTTATCCATTCATAATTACATTTAATGTTGTGGAACATCTGCGAAACAAGTTCATTCCTGTTCTCACTTACATTACAGCAGCTATAAACAGCCGTTCCATCACCAGGCCCAGTTTTTTTCTCTTCTTGAAATAAATAAATAAATAAAACACACAGACTGTCATGTTACTAAGAAACTATGTCATGTCAGAAAAGTTTGTCATGTCAGACAAGTTTGTCATGTCAGAAAAGTTGCAGCTTTAGCGCTGACATTAGAGACTCCTTGAGATATAACTTTTCTGTGCTGGAAAGTTTTACAAAAAATTCATAAATATGAATAAATATCACATGATATTACTCCAATCCTAACTTCCCCATAGTTCATATGTAGAATATTAGCCTGCATTAGATTTGTAATTAATAAATTAACCTATAAATAAATAAATAAATAAATAAATAAATAAATAAATAAATAAATGCCCAACAAATATCCATGGATTGTGTTTTTTTTTCCAGCAATGTTGAATAGCTTTAATATTAAATGTGTTCCTCAATGACATCATCTGTACCTGTATCCGTTTTAGTACTCTAAATATCCATATCCATATCTGTAAGTGGGTGTGGCTTAAACTGGACTTTACTCGATTTTTGGCTTAAGTTGGTTCTATTTTCCAAAACATAAACAAACTAGTAGCTTAATGTAAAATACTACAATCCTGACCAGGCAGTTACTAAGGATTCATGTTAATGAATGTGGTGTTTGTTAGTCCTGTAAGCTTCTCACCTGACCTCCTGCTAACGTTTGCACGAAAGTAGAAAGCTCATGCGGAATCTCAGTCCCAGGGCACGCCTCAAGTCTCAACCAGATGCCTTGCGAAACGTTCTAAAAAAAATAAATAAATAAATAAATTAAAGTGTCTGCTATCTGTATATGGATTTGTATCCGTTTAGAAAACATTCTTTCCTAATAATGTATTCGTATACGATTACATCCCAAAAAATTCCCAACTATAATCTGTGCACAGATTACAACATCCACTTAAAGTGCACTTGACGTGTAGCTTTTAACCCGACCTGTAGAGTTTAGTGCTTACTGTCAGAGAGGATTTATATCAGCAATGTAATTTCCACGGACAAATATAGATATAGCAAAAAGTAATGAGGAGATCAGGTCTGCTTCGAGCCTCCTAACCAGGATTACAGCATCTGCCGTAGGACATTACTGTCGTTTATTTTTGGTTGTTGTCATTCAGATTTTTATTCCATGTTTGTTTGTTCATTCTGGAGGCTTCATCATTGGAAACACGGCCGCTTCTCGTTGATCCCGTCATGCGGGACTGGACCCAAATCTTGCATACCAAGATACCATCAGAAACTTCGTCAAGCCTCTTAATTGAAATCTGCACCCAGATCCTGCAGGGCTCGGATTAAAGCGCAGTCCCTTTGATGAAGGGAACAGCGGTTATTGATATCAATATGAGCGGATGGCAGATTTAAACGCCGGTCAGCGCCTTGCAGCTTCCTGCTCCCTGTCACGCACTGATGACATCTTGACTCCGAGACGCAGTATCATTATCAGAGAACAGCAGAGGGGATTAGAAAAATGGGATTTCAGATCCCCCTATGTAGGGTGCACTTAAGTGATTATTGTAAAAAAAAAAAAAAATTACAAATGATTATGCTAATGATGAATAAATTATCATCTCTCCAGCACATGGCTGTGAGAGATCTGGCTTGTCCCCGACCACGAAGATAAGAGTTTATGAGGGGATGGGGGTCCAATAACGATTCACCGCTGTGACCATCAAAGTGTTTCTCTAGGCTTTGTTTGAAAAAAGTTCCTGAAAAATGACTTTGATTCTCCTCTGCGTGGCGGGAACGTGATCGCATCCGTGTCGAACGTTGCTTTGCTCCTTAATGAACACCAACCGCCAAGTCACATCTGCGGAGACGCAGAATTCAAAGTGTGTGTCGCTGGCTTTGCGATGAGCGTGTCGCTGTCATATACTGATTTTATGACTTTGATTCCTGCAGTAAGACTGGCTGTTTGGTTTATTCCGATTATTTTTGAAATTTCTTCCCTCAGGTGTTCGTTTGGATTATCGCTCGTGTGAGTCTCTGGAGGAGATTCTGAAATCTGTCCGGTTTAATCTGATTAACCTGCAGGGGGCGGAGCTCGAGGAAAATGTAAGTTCACTCCAAGAAGTCTTTCTTATATTATCATATACCACACTGGTGTTGAATTCTTGAATCTGACTGGATAGTAACAACTTAGACAAAATTTTTAGAAGGAGTCTCCAGTGTCAGCACTTTGTAACAGTGAAGCTGTAACTTTAAGTTTTCTGATATCTTCAGGACAGAGTTGTTTACGTTTTGCGGCTTTCATGTAACATGACAAGCTGTGTGTTTTTTTTTTGTCTTATTATTTTTAAAAGTGAGAGAAAAAGAAAGGCTGGTGAGGGAATAAGAGTTTACTGCTGCTATATAACATAAGTGATAAGACAAACTATCTTATTTCAGGGACATTCCACAACTTTAACTGTACCTATAAATGGATAAAAAGTACAATGTGTAATTCTTTAATAGCCTTTAGCCTTAGCAAACTGCTGTGTTATATGAGGAATAAACCATGCATTATCCTTCTTTCTGTAGGGAGCCTCGTCACTGATGGATATGATTTCGTACTACGAATCAGCCACACATCTGGATGTGTCCTCTAATACGAGTATGGGAGTCTCGGGATGGCAGGCCCTCTCACGTTTACTCATACAGGTGCGGAAATGACGGATGGATGGATGTCAGATGATATTGAATATGATTTCGGTCGTTAAAAAAGCGACATTTTTACTTTAAGCAGCAGACACACTAGAAATGTGCAGTGTGTGTCGTCTTCTGCAGTGTAGCTTTAAGAGGTTAAGGATTAACAGCATCAGCCTTTCTGAATGTTGTGGCCAGAAAAGTGGACGAAAGGTGCTCAGATTCTACAGATGCTCCGTATGTCTTCAGCACAGGGTCTGATATCTTTTGTGCACTTTTCTGGCCACAACATTCAGAATATAATTTGGTGGAAGGTAGCAATCTGATTGGCTTTTCATTCTTGCATGTATTTGCACTTCTGTGTGACAGACAACACCGTTACACAATGAGCTTTCTGGTGCAAGATATAGTCACTGAACAAAAAAAAAAACTTCATGTAAGCTCAGTTTTAATTTTTCTTTTGTAATCTTATTTTTAAAAGTACTTAGTGGGAAGTAGACAAGATACTTTCGGGTGTTGGTCAAATAGCTTCTTCCTGTGAAAGTAGGTTGTCCTTGGCCGCATTTATTGACAAAATATACCAGACTCTGTAGCTAAGCTATAGCTAATCTGGTTGGCGAAACTAGAGGAAAACTTCTGGTTTTCCAGCTTTATAAATGAACCAAATGAAGTCCATTGTATAGACTGTAAAAGTTGTATATTACTAGCAAGCTTGCTAACTCGCCAAACATGAACAGTAACAAAACCATAAAAGTATCGAACCATCTAATCTAGCCTCTTGACTGACCGCATACTGCAAAGTTTTTTTATGGAATAATTTATCATGGTTTCTGCTAAAATGGCTAAAACTATTAAAAGGAGCACATCCGCCATTTTGAATCCCTTGTTGGTTGCTATTAGTTAATGATGCAAATTAAATTCCCATGCCCCATTAGTGTGATTGATATATATATATATATATATATATATATATATATATATATATATATATATATATATATATATATATATATATATATATATATATATATTATTGTTACCATATGATATAATATCTCATTAAACATTACAGGAGAACAGCCAGTGCTGTTGTATTGGCAAAGTACTAAATGTAGGGTGTTTGTTTTCTCATGAGATTTTGAGATTTTGATTAATCTCGTTAACCAGAAAGACATTTTTTCTTCATAAAATGTTTTTTTTAAACATAAAGTGTTTACAAAGGGTGCCAATAATTTTTGCACTCACTTAAAGTCAAACACTTTGATCGGAAATAATACAGAAAGCTAAGCTAGCTAGCAATGTTGCTAAGGAAATGCGTATTAGTTAGCTTCATTTGCATATTATTACTGAATTATATCTAATGATATGGATCCTCTCCAAGAAATAATGATCGGTAACGTGTTTTTTTGTAGTCACGTGTTTGACGTGTTTCTTTTAGTAGCCCTGAGCTCAAAAATATGATTTGTAAATGGTTTGTTTCACTTGCGCAGCTGATTCTATAGATTACTTAGATTTATTTTGGGGCAAACACAGCACTATGTTCACAATTTTGATTTCAAACATGTTTTTTTTAGAAATTAAATATTAATTAATCCCTGTATTTGTGACATGGGATAAAGATGTTGTAGAGATCTTCTGATTTTAATAGTTTGAATTTTTAAAAAAAAAAAACAAAAGAAAGATTATTTTTAATTGAAGAAAATGATGTTCATGGCTACTTTAAGTGCACTAGCTACAGTTTGGGAACAGTAGTACTGTGAATATCTGATTTCCCACAATGCCCTGGCCTTTTTTTTCCTCATGTGACATTGCAGACCTGCTCCACTTAATCTAGTATTTTTTTTATAAATATTTAACACAGTTTTAATGAAAAATAAGACATGTAATTTTGTCTTTGCATTGATTTATAAGTCAGAAGGCATAGAGCCACTTTTCAATGCCTTTTCTGCACTCTCACACTCGATCCTCTGATCTGATTTGTATTCAAAGTGCAGTGGAAGTAATGAATTATCATGCATCAGAGACGAAAATATTCGCACCGCAGGATATTGCTGTATTCACACTTTGATTTTAATGGCTATCATTACACTTCACTTTAGTTCACGGCGATATTATGTTCAATTAGCGGCGTCTCTAGATGAAAGACAGACGAGCTACGCCCTCGTGGTTCTGTGGACTTCGACGGTCAAACCAAAGGCATGCTCTTAGGCGGTATTATAGTAGATCAATCACGTTTCCATCAACAACAAAAGAAAGGGATGAAAAAAAATCTGGACACTTTTGAAGCTGTGGACTCGGGGATGGAGACTAACGATGGCCGCTAGATCTCCGGCGTCCTCCTGTCACGGGTTGTTTTTCTACTTTTTGACGTTTCGCTCTTTCAGACAGGTTGTGCTGGGATGAAAAGGGGGAAGATGGAGAGGCCAGGCCACAGTAAGGGCAGAATGAGGCCTCTTTTTTCTCTTTCACTTTTTCTACCTCTTTAGAGCGGATGCTTGTGGAGGCTGGATGCCTGTAACATCCCCATAGAGGATTATCCTGCACAGGCCCTGTCGAGAGCCCTCCTTAGCAGCAGACTGACAGTACTGCACCTTGAAAACACTGGACTGAGTGGAAAGCCGCTCTTCACACTCGGTATACATGTCCCACACACACACACACACACACACACCTTGTGAGAAGACTCACAACAACAAATTGTCCTTAGAAAATGTATGAAAAAGTATGTTTTGTTGTGGAACGTCCGCGAAACAAGCTAGCTCCTGTTATCACTTACGTTCTAGCAACTATAAACAGTCCTTCCCTCATCAGCCTCTCTTTGTTTTCTCTCTTGATGTTAATACAAAAAAAAAACAACAACGAAGAAACCTGAAAGAACAGCACTGACACTGGAGACTCCTTCCATAACTGTTATATACGTAAATGCTTCCTAACAGAAAGCTTCACCATATCAATGATTACACTGAGAGCTGATGCATCACACCGCACTGTCGTGGATTATTTTCCTATAACAGCATGCCCCTAAGTGTTCCACTCCTTACATACTGTAATTAATGATGTCATATACATGTATCATATTCTCATGCTTTGTAAAGTGTTATGCAGGCAAATATATCTATTCATGTGCATCCATCTATCCATCCATTTTCTGTACTGCTTAGTCTACACAGGGTCCCAGGGTAGCCTGGATCCTATCCCAGGAGACTCGGGGCACAAGGCGGGGGACGCCCTGGATGGGTGCCAACCCATCACAGGGCACGATTGCACACACACACACACACACACGCATTCACACACTACGGACAATTTGGAAACGCCAATCAGCCCACTATGCATGTCTGATCATTTCCTGGGGGAGGAAACCGGAGTACCCGGTGGAAAACCCCGAAGCATGGGGAGAACATGCTAGCTCCGGGCACACAGGGCGGAGACGGGATCCCAGCCCCCACCCCCGGAGGTGCGAGGCAACAGTGCTAACCCCTAAGCCACCATGCCCCCCTGTTAATGAGCAATTATGCATAAATATTTTAGGCATTATATACCTATTACATATTATGTACGCTATATAACAATATATAAATGTATTTATAATGTCTTATGAATATAGGATTTATAGGGAGTGTTACTCATCTTCTCCTTTTAGAAAAGATTTGCACTAAATTGAATCATAACTGTTAAATAGTCATTGTTCAAATAATGGCCTCTGACTCTCTATTGTGTGTATTCCTGCCCCTGCTGGCTAGGTAATAGGCCTGGAATAAGGTATGTGTGTGTATGTGTGTGTATGTGTGTGTGTATGTGTGCAAGCATTGTATGTACGCGGCCCCAGCCAGCAGGAACAGATGAAGAAGAACAGCGAGAGGAGTGGCAGATTTTGGCCCCGTGACCCTAACAGTCAGACTCGGCCAGGATTAGATGTCCTAATCTTCTGCCTGTCAGTTTACACGCTGTTGCACCGATCCGTGTGTGAGCCTCTGCGGCCAGCTCGCTGCGAGCGCCCACTGTAACAGTGATATTAGCTCCTTTAAGAATGTAATACTTGGCTGCAGCTGGTGGAAGTGCTGTTAGGTGCAAGAAGGTATAACTAGTTAACTGAAACTCTTACTGTGCCTGAAATTGCTCATTTATTTACTCATTCTCTATTTCCTGTATACACTCTTCAGTTCTATACAGATCGCTGTGTAGGACAGCAGTGACAAAGACACAAGTGGACTAAATTCAGAAAACACTGACTACTGAGTGCTCTGGAGACGCATTGTGACCCATTGTATATATTTTTTAAAAAATTTTTTGCACTTTCCAGTTTTTTGGTCACATGACAAGCACCATTTTTTGTCTTATCAACGTCAACAGATAGAAAAAACTAGAAGCTGGTGAGGAAATGACTGAGTATAGCTGCTATAACTTAAGCAGTAACAGGAACTGTCTTGTTTTGCAGACGTTCCATGACATTAAATGTAACTATAAATGGATAAAAAAAGTATGATGTGTCGTTCCTATAATAAACTATCATTATTGGCAAATTATTGCAGTACAAAAGAAATAAAACACCTTATTAGGATGTGCTGATGTTGGAAAATAATCAACTTCGGGATGGTAACAGTAACGCTACTTTACATTGGGCTGCTTCACACCACCCTTTGATTTGTCGTTGATTATTTTCCCGTAACAGCACGTCCTGAAGTGATTTATCCCTTACGTATTATTACTTACTCCATATTTACACTTATGTATGAAGATGGTGGCTCCAGTATCCATCCAGGGAAAGAGAACAAAACAGCTAAGAGAACTATTTAAACTGTCTTATTTATAGCTATGAGTTAGTAATAGTTACGAAATAAAACGGAACTGTTGTTGCTGTTCAGTACAGAGCCCCACACATCACATGCGGGTAAAAAAAAATATATCATGGTCACGAATTAAGAATTCATTCACACGACTTATTAATAAGTGAGCACATTTTATTCATTCGTTCCCTTGTTTTAGGTAATTCGTAGCTATGTTTTAATAATTCATTCCCTCGTTTTAAAAGGACGATGGTTTTATGAAATTGTGGGCACGAATCTGTAAAACGGGGTCACGATTTATCTAAAACGAGGGATTGAATTAATAAAATATGCTCACGTATTAATAAGTTGTGGGAACAAATTCTTAATTCGTGGCCACGATATATTGTTTTTTACCCACATGTCATGTGCGGGGCTCCGTAGTTCAGTCACGTCAGTTGCGGACCTTTGTAAGAAAGGAATTTTATGTATCTGGACATTTTTTAGAACACCTCATGTCTCGGGTATAAAGTGGACTAGTGTCAGAGGTCCTGGTTGTTGTTAGGGTTTAGGCGTTAAGATTTACAGACCAAAGGATGATGAGCAGATGAATGTTAGGAGACCGGAGAATACGGATGTCTTAGTGTTTAATGGTTAGGGTTTAGGGTATAAAGGAGAGTGAGAAAAGAATGTGTATTGGACGAGAAGTTCAGATGGCTATAAAGGAGTAAGAAGATGATTAGAATTTGAAGAAGTCCAGTTGCTACTCTTAACTTCTCACTCTCATAGCTATCACTCTTTCTTAAGCTTTTATTGCATGTACACTTGTCAAGCCCTTGTCCCTTTGGCTTAATGTCCACATCGAGCTGAGTTGCATCTGTTTGATCGCAGTAATGTCTCAGCGGAGAAGAGCGAGAGCTGCTCTGGACATGGTCCATTAGCGAGAGCAGTGTGAGAGGACCTTAAATGAGCGGGAGGACTCAAGCGGCACATCCTGCTCTGTTTCTCTAAAGCAAAGCCTGGATCTGTTTGATATTTTGGTGCCGCGCCGGCACCCCCCCGTGCTTCTCAGTAGAATGCCCAGCTGCTGATCATCGCCATCGATCGGGCGCGTCCCTGATTAAGGGACTTGCTAGCTCGCACAGTGGAGTCTGTCCGATCAATCCAATGATCCCACTATTCACTTCCTGCTGTGCATGATGGCCATGTTGGCATTCGGCATGCGACCAAAAGGGTCTGATCGGATCTGCCGCATTGATCCAGACAGCAGGACCGTGTGAGGCCACGGACAAAAAGCCCATGAAAGGGGTCCCTGTTCTGAAAGGACACAAAATGATGTTGATTACGATGATGACCTCAGTGATGTAAATAGTAAAGACTAGAAAGTTTATGAGTTTTATTCTGAATGTGCATCTGTTTTTTTCAGGGTCTGTATTTTTTTCCCTCTTACTTGCATCCTAATACTTAAAGATTCCCCTTTTGCATGTGATTATCTGACAATAATATGTCCTAGCGGCTCCACATGTTAAAATTATTTCCCCTTTGTTCTTCGGAGTTTGCTCTCTAAAGAAGAACATCGCTCTGCAGGAACTCTACCTGTGTGACAACGAGCTCAACAGCTTCCACGACTCCATGCAGTTAGGAGAGCTTCTCAAATACAACCGCACTCTCCGAACCCTCGACCTTAGAAATAACGCCATATCTGACTCAGGTATGGCCATTTCTTTGTCCCAAACTGGACCTACATGAATACTTACCTCAGATTTCTATGCTTTCATAACACAGTTATGTTACATTAAGTTCCCAAACACTTTCCTTTCTCATGCTGCAGGTCTTGAGGAGCTCTGTGATGGTCTGAGAGTTCAGAAGTCTGGTTTGAGAACATTAGTGCTGCATAACAACCAGATTACTCACCGCGGCATGACTCATCTAGAAAGTGTTCTGGTGAGTTGCAGTGCGTGTTCATTAAGAACGCTTTTATGCAGCACCGTTTGC